>JANSVA010413829.1:0-22358 GCA_025504915.1 Erythroxylum reticulatum | reverse complement strand
GGCATTAGATATTTGTGATTATATTGGACCTGTGTCACATATGACATATGTGTTTGATATTTTTCGGTATCGAAAACTTTGCAGGACAGAATGATGGACTTTCATTACCTTTGGATCGAATTTTTTTAAACTTGGTACCAACAAAGTAGTGTAACTTAGCCTATTTTTAATTGTTTTGAATTTGACAAAAATTGCAATTAATAATTATCCAAGGGGAGATTGTTGGACATTTTTGCCCTCAAGGTTAATGGCATTTTTGTCCTTCTCCTTTTAAATGGACAGTTATTAATTGTAATTTTGGTTTTCAATAACTTATTGGTTAAGTTATGTAATTCGATCCGGATAAGGGTAATAAAGTGGCCCAATAAATGATCTAAGTAAATGGGTCGAAGTCTAGGAGGAAAATGGATCCCTTTTAGTGTGGACCTGGACCGTATCGGCCTTGTGATGGGGAAGCCCGATATGGAAGCTATATAAAGGTTGAGGTCTCCTGCAGTTACTTAGTGATTCACGAGCATAAAGTTCTCTGACCCGTTAAGAGAGCTCGTGATTAAGTAAACTGTAGAAAGGCCTAGACCAGACGACGGTGAACAACTTTCCTAACAGGCCCAAAAGAATTGGAGCTCGTTTGGATGGCGAAAACTGCTACAGAAGTCGGAATGGAGCCGAAATCAGGTATTTCGCAATTCCTTCGTTTTTACCCATTCATGCTTGATCTTGGGTGCGTAATAGGGTCTATACTATGTGTTACATTCACTTCTCTAACATTTTAATGCTTTTATTTCTCTCGTGTACTCTACATTTTGACTATACTCTTTTCTCCGGAACAACTCCATATCTCCTAACCTCCAAAAACAATGTAAAATGACCATAATCAGAATAATATCTGTCCTATATTCTCCAAAAATGCTCAAAAATGATATGTCAATTACTATCCTATCAAATCCCCCCCACACTTAAACAATGCTTGTCTCCAAGCATTCAAAAGACTTGGAAACAAAACAAAACAAAACAAACTTAAACAAATCTATTTATAATAATTTGAAAATTTTAGCCAATATGCATTATCTTATTGAACCAAGATAACAATCAAGCCCCAAGCATTTCATTGGATTTAACTCAAGAACAAACATCACAATTCCCAATGACCTTTCCAAACTAAAAGTACACTAGATTTGATCTCACATGAAAATTCACTCAATGTACTCAAAAAGTGTTTGTAGGATATTTCACTCATATTCGCCACAATAGAATGACATTATCATATGCTTGCAAATATATCACATTGCAACCACTTGTTGTGAATTCTGTGCAAAAATTAAAAGGTCATTTATTTGGTTGTAATGGGGTTAAGGAAAAGGGTAGGATGAAAATGTTATTTAGGCTATATTTATCAAAGGTAATCTAGCTACATTGCTCAACTTCCACCCTCAAGCTATAAAAAAATTCTCAGCAATGGCAACAATTCATGTTCAATTATCACAACTCGAGAATCAATTTCATAAAAGATAACCATATGAACACTTTATAACCCAATTAATAGATTAACTCATGACTGTACAATGAATAATCAAGAATTTGAAGCACCATAGTTAAACGAACTTTTCTTTCCCTTTCAAACTCGTGCCCTTTTTGTTCTTTTCTTTTCTTCGATGTCTTTTTTTGGGGCATTTCACAATCTTTCCTCATCACATTTGAAGAACATCATAAGATAAGATAATGCTTTGACCATGTTTGTTACCATTACATGTTCTCTTTAAACCACAAACGAATAAGTTTAAGCAACTAGTCATACATTCCTTTAATAACAGGTTGAACACGAAATTCAAAACACAAGGCTTAGGCTAGTTTTGTGGTTTTTTCTTCGAAGAAAAAGGTCAAGGCTTCAATTGGGTTAACTATGGGAATTAACACTTAGGGTAAGTTTTAGAAAGCCAAAAAGGGTCAATCCTAAATGCCTTTATCATTTTAATGCACCAGATTCACTAGTGATCTCAACATGCATAATAGAGCAAGTTTTAGAATGATTAAACTATGTGTGACAACACTCAATAAGAAAACAAATTGAGCACAAAGAATGTAATTGCTCTTTAAAGGTTCAATCCTCACTTATTTAAGTAAGCTTTTATCAAATCTTACACACTTTTCATTCAAATCAACCATTTCGGGAAAAAAATAGTCATTATATCACCAAATCACTATTCATGCTTACAATCCATCATGCTTTCCCAGTTCGACAAATAATCCACATTAACTTACAAAAGAAACCATTTTTTCCGAAAAGTTTAAGAAATCCCTACCCCATACCTAAAATCTGCATTGTCCTCAATGTAGAAAAAAAAAGAATATAAACACAAAAAAGAAATAAAATTTAACAAGAACATATTACAAGTGACAATGAATACCAAAAATTAACAAAGGGGGAGCGGAAGAATAGAAAACAGAAAAGAAACTTCCCTAGATAAGCTATGGTGAAGGAGCTGAGTCTGGCATGGGTTTGATTTTTCCTTCAAAGAAGAAACAAGCAGATGAGGGTATTAAGGTTTATTTAAAAGTAAATAAAAATAATAAAAATTTGAGTAAATAAAGAAATTAATTAATTGAATGAGAAAAAATTAATCCTTTTTCATAACAACAATAAAAATACTACAAAATAAGAATTAAAAATAAAATAAAATCATTGGGTTGTCTTCCAATCAATGCCTTTCTTTATTGTCTTTAGCTAGACACAGCTTTCATGCTTTAGATTTATTCATAAATGAGCTAAATGAAATGAATTCTCGCAAAAAAATAGACATCCAAATTGTCAATGAAAGGTTTAATTCTATGATCGTTTAACTTAAATATTTTTTTAGTCTCTAAACTTTCAATCTCATTAACACCAAGTGGACAAATATTTCTGACAAGATATGGACCAGTTGATTTGAGCTTCAACTTACTAGCCATGAGTTTCAATCATGAATTATGGAGTAAGACTTTTTATCCTACTAAAAATTGTTTCCGATTTAAGAATTTTTCATGTAGTTATTTGGTCCTCTCTTTGTACATTTGAGCATTGTCATATGCCTCCAACTATATTTCTTCCAACTTTTGGAGTTGTAACTTTCACGCATCTCCTACTGCCAGAGCCTTAAAGTTACATTGCTTAACTACCCAAAAAGCATGATGTTCAATTTCAATAGGTAAATGACACATCTTACTAAAAAGTAATCAATAACGTGAAATTCCAAGGGGTGTTTTATAAGCAGTGCAATAGTCCCACAATGCATCGTCTAAGCGTGAGCTCCAATCTTTATAGATAGGATTGATCAGGTTATTTTGATGTGTGTAAATTATAATTAATTAACCTCGATAATCTGCAAGCACACGGGTCGTTCACGTAGTACCTAAGGTTTTAATCTTATGAGGAGGGATAATCTAATCCTAAAATCTAAGGCTAAAAAAATTTGTAGAAATTCAAAACGAAACGAAACTAAAACAACAATTCAATTCAATTAGTAAAATCAATTCAAGAATCAAGCAAAAAAATATTAATCATTTAGTAGTTGCAACACACACTCAAGCATTAACCTAAAGGAATTACTAATTGAGAGAAAGGAAATTTTACCTATCTTTAACGTTAACTGAATCGATTATGAATTACTAGATTATTGGTTTTAAATGATCATAGTGTTGATTATTCTCTCTTGAGTTATAACCATTAACCTTAAATTATAAATACTAATCAGATTATGGAAGATGCAATTTCTCGATTAACAACCTATCAAAAACCCCAATTGGATCTGAAGTTGTATAATAAACTATCAAAAACTTATGTAAGATCTCTCTTCGAACAATTTTACCAATTTGAATTAATTCTTTTTCTATTAAATCACCTAACTCTTATTAGCACAATTTAATTACTTTTCAATCAATTCACTCTCTCAAATTATTATTGAATTATGCATGTCCATAATTAAATCACAATAAATCCAAATAACACATAAACAATCAGATTTCATTAAACCAAAGATAAAATCTTGAAGGTGACTTTAGAACATCATCAACTTCCAAAATTCCTATCATCAATAGTTATGCCAATTCTATACAATAATAAAACTGAAAATAGCAGGAAATATGAATTTAATAGACAACGGGAGGTAGTGATGTGAGGAAACTCCTGATCTAGGAAGTATGTCGAGTTGGCTTCTTCTCCACTTATCTCTTCCTTCTTTTCTTTCTTAATCTCTCGATAATTCTCTCTAGGGTTTCTCTAAAGTCGCTGATGCAAAAGCTCCTTCTTTCTGTTCTTTTTTTTATTATTTATGCTCTTTTCTGTTTAGGGTTGAACTAGGATTTTTTTGGGGTCCAAAAGATAAAAAAAATCACTCAAAACATGAAATTTGGGAGTGGCTACGTGTATGCCAGACGTAGGCCATGTTTGTGGCCCTGCATGCTATGATCTTGGGCTATATCTAAGCCTTCTTTCATCATCATGGCCTATTATTCCACAATCGTAGGCTGTTGTTTCTACCCAAATATCTTCCGAAACTCCTCCATTCTTCGATATTGACATTGAAACACTAGCAAACACATCAAGGTACCTCAAAAACATAATATTTAAGCTCAAAAGCTTGTACTAACCTATAAAACACTCAAAACATAAATAATTAACAAACTAACACTGTTCTAACCTAAACACATACTAAATGATCGAACTAATAGATAAACACATATCAAACTATGCCCTAAAATATGATGCAATTTACACTTATCACATCCCCACACTTAAATGTTTGCTTGTCTTCAAGCAAACATGAACAATCAAACAAATCATGACAACATAAAACACCTATATGAAATAATGAGATAATGACTTCAACTTAACGAAACAAATTTAACTATAAACACAATCCTTCAATTCATCTAACTTATTAACAAACAAAATTTGTGTTTAAGCACCTTAGACTAAATATAAAAACTAATAAAAAATTTAATGTTGAGTCTATTCACCTCTATCACTTACACGAACACATTGATAATCACTCAGTCAAAGCAAAAGTGTAGCTATTCCTCAGTAGGTTTTCACAAAAAATCAAGCTACTAACAAGTTTGGTAGGTTTTTCTATTTAAAAACATTCTTTTTGTTGATTTTTCATTAAGGGCATGAACCTAGTCTTTTTACACAAAGGTAAACATTTATGATGAATGTCGATCCGGTTACTCAACTACGTCATATTATTATTAAACTGCTTAGTTGGAATGTCATTATATCCTTTTTACATGAAGGCACACATTTGTGATATGTGTCAATCTAGTTACTTAGATACATCACATTCTCAACTAGCTACTAGCTTTATTTGTAACCTAAAGGCTAGTGGAATAGTTATTTTATTAAAATTATACAACCTCTTTCTTTTCTTAACAAAAAATTTTGCCTACCTTATTGTTTTAGCTAATCATTCTCATGAAAATGTACTAATAATGTCATTTATTTGATTGACCTAAAATTATAAATGAGTATGGCAAATTCCTAGGGTAAATTGACTAACTTTGTGTCCTAATTAACCAGCATATTTAGACCTAAGTAACTTAGGTCACTAATTTCATAAGCTAATAAATCTTCACTACCTAAAAGACTATGTTTAAGGCTAAATCTATCCTGTTAAGTCCTAACAATTGACTTATTCACCCAATTCACATCGTGCAACCTAAACAAACTATCATACAATATGCAAAACTCACACTCAAGGGAAAAAAACACAATCCTCCCCACACTTGAACAACATATTGTCCTTAATATGAGAATGGTACACAAACACACCAAGGGGAAATAAAAACACAATATACGAAAAACATAAGAAGAAAATACTAACAAAAATGAAAAGAAAAGGGTTAGAACACGAAATCATTTATGGTGATGGAGGGGGTGATGGCGTTATTGCTGAGACCAAATTTGCTTAACATTGAGAGTATTTCCCTATCTTACAAATGATTCAAGAGAGTAAAAGAATTAGCAGTCCAAACCATTCCAAATTTATTTTGACTTTAAAACAAACCTAACTACGCAACAATTTAAATCTAGCTACTAAATGTGCTATTTTAGGTTCATTAGCTTGACCTTGCATCTTTTGAAGCTCAGCCTGGATCAATTATGAGTGGCTTGCTTCCAGCATTTTTGTTCAACATTAGTTTTGTAGCTTGTAAATAAGCTACAAATTGCAAAATGATCAGATGGATGATATTGATAAAATTATAAAAACCAATTAAGCTCAATAATGTCCATTTTCTGAGTGAATTGTCACTAAAATATGGAATAACAAAACTCCCTGAATCTTCCATAGAATCCAATAGTTTTCCCTGTAAGAGGGTGAGTTGTTCTCTTCTTATTTCTTCCTCATTCACCCTCATCATCTCTTCTTGTTTAACTTCTTGAATCATTCCTTTAAAGATTCGAACACATCATTTTTTCTGAATGAGTTGCTTCCTCCAGATTCTTTAATACATCATTCATGTTGAATGTCACTTGGTCATCCGTAATCTGATTGATGAGGTTTTCTTCATGGACATCTACCTAATATTTTTCAATGCTCAAGTATGGTATACCAAGATCTAATGGATAATATGAGGGGTTTTCATCCTTTTCTTCACCCTCTTTCTTGATTTCTTTGTCTTTTATAAGGTAAGGTTCAGTATAGTCTTCCACTGGTTCTTATTCTTCCCTATTTCTATGTGTGATGGCCTCATATTGCTCTCATTGATGTAATTCCATATTGCTCAGATAGTCCTCCACACTTCTCTTACAAAATTTAAGGAAAAGTTATCTTACTTGAATCGCCAGATTATGAATAAAAGCGACATGATTTTCTATTACTTGATCAAATTGCTCTTCCAATCTCTTCCAAGTTTGTTACCTTATCCATGATTTTGTCTAATTTAGAATCCCATGAACTGGACTCATCTTGCTGGAATCAAATAGGTCTTGATGTCCTATGTAAGTACTTATATTATTAGACTAATAGAAATCTAGGTAGTTCTGCCATCCTGAAGTGTACGAGTTCATATAAGGATGATGATTTCCCCAACTAAATAGGGGCTCATTTAAATATGCAACAATCCTTTGCTCTCTATAATATACATCATCTATGATTGTTCTTTTTATCTCTTTTTAGTGATCAACTCTTGAGATTTCCCATTGTTGTCCGGGATTGGGTTATTTCGATGTATGTAATTTTTAGTTAATTAACCTCGATAATCCGTAAGCGTACATGTTGTTCGTGTAGTACCTAAGGTGTTGATCCCACGAGGAGGGATAATCTAATTGTAAAATCTAAGGCCAAAACAAATCACATAAATTCAAATTGTAACGAAACTAAAACAAGAATTCAATTCAATCAATCAAGTCAATTCAAGAATTAATCATAAAATTTTTAATAATTTAGTAGTTGCAACATACACTTAAGAATCAACCTAAAGGAATTACCAGTTGAGAGAAAAGAAATTTTACTTATCTTTAACGATAACTTAATCAATTATGAATTACTGTATTATTGGTTCTAGACAATCCTAAGGTTGACTACTCTTTCTCGAGTTATAATCATTAACCCTAAATTATAAACCCTAATCAGATTATGGAAGTTGCAATTTCTCAATTAGTAACCTATCTAAAACCCCAATTAGATATTAAGTTTTCCAATAAACTATCGAAATCCTATGCAAGACCTCTCTTCGCATAATTCTACCAATTTGATTCAATTCTTGTTCTATTAAATCACCTAACTCTTGTTAGCCCATTTTAATTATTTTTCATTCTATTTAACCTCTCAGTTTATTTTGAAATTATGTATGTCTAGAATTAAATCACAATAAATCCAAATAACATATAAACAATCAGATTTCATTAAATCAAATATAAAATCCCAAAGCTGAGTTTAGAATATCTCAACATCCAAAAATCCTATCGTAAATCATTATTCCAATTCTATGCAATAATAAAACTGAAAATAGCAAAAAATATGAATTGAATGGTCAATGAGAGGTAGCAACGTCAAGAAATCCTGATCTGGGAGGTACGTCTAGTCATCTTCTTCTGCACTTCTCTCTTCCTTCTTTTCTTTCTCGATCTCTCAATAATTCTCTCTAGGGTTTCTCTCAAAGTGGCTGATGCAAAAGCTCCTTCTTTCTATTCTTCTTGTTCTATTTATGTTCTTTTATGTTTAGGGTTATACTAAGGTTTTTTTTGGGGTCTAAAAGGTCTAACAAAATCCTTCAAAAATTGAAGTTCGGGAGTGGCTGCACGTTTTCCCTATGTGGACTATGATCGTAGCCTTCTGTCATGATCGTGGCCTATTATACCATGATCATAGGTCGTTGGTTGGACCCGAGTGTCTATCAAAACTCTTTTGTTTTTTGATATTGACCCTAAAATAGTAGCAAACAGATCAAGGAACCTTAAAAACATAATATTTAAGCTCAAAAGCTTGTATTAACCCATAAAACGCTTAAAACACAAATAATTAACAAACTAACATAATTCTAAACCAAACACATACTAAATGATCAGATTAATGGATAAACACAAATCAAACTATGCCTTAAAACATGATGTAATTTACACTTATCAGGGATTTACTATTTTCTTCAATATACTCTTTATTTTCAAGCTGGAGACTTCAATTTGCCCATTTTTTTATGGGTGGTAAATGGTTGCTACACAGTGATGTACTCCATACTTGTGCATTAAAGCTTCCACCTTGTCATTGTAAAATTACATACCCTGATCACTAAGGATTACTGTAGGTACCCCAAATCTACTAAAGATGTGTGATTCAAGAAATCCTATAGCAACTTTAGAATCATTAGTGGGTAGCTTTGGCTTCTACCCATTTTGAGACAAAATTAACAACCAACAAAATGTACAAAAAACCCAAAGAGTGAGGAAAAGACGCCAAAAAATCCATGCCACACAAATTAAATACTTCACAGACTAAAATAAGCTTTTAAGGCATTTCATCTTTACAAATATATTTCCAACTCTTTGACATTTTTCATAACCTTTGCAAAAAAAGTAGGCATCCTTAAAGAGAGTCTTCCAATACAATCCACTATCCATAATTTTCTTAGTTGTTCTTTTTAGGCCAAAATGTCCATCACATGCATACTTATAACAAAAAATAAGAATGGAATGAATTTGATCATCAAACACACATTTACGAATAATTTGATATGAACCTGTTTTCCATAAGTACGGTTCATCCTATATAAAAAAATTAGAGTCACTTTTGATCTCTTTTCTTGAAAATTATTCAAATCATATGGAAGCACACAATGACTAGGAAATTCACTATATCAGCAAACCATGGTTCCTTACCTTCTTTACCAAAAAAAAGCCACAATTGCTCATCTAGAATGGACTCTAAAATTAGTAAGGGATCTTCTTTGTGCAATAGTCTATTTAGATGATCATCCATAAAGTTGTTAACTCCTTTACGGTATTTGATCTCTTAGTCAAATTCTTGCAATAGAAGAATCCATCTTATTAGTCTATTTAGCCTGGGTATGCACTCTTTCAGCAATCTTGAGAATGTTTTCGTGATCTTGGAAAAATATTTTATGAACTTTCGTTAGAAACTATGTGAAAAAGAAAACTACAAACCTCTCTAACATTAGTAGGATACGGCAAATTTGCAATTAAATTGACCTTAACCTTATCTACCTCAATACCCCTTGTTGAAACTACATAACCTAAAACTATTCCTTCTTTAAACATAAAATGACATTTTTCATAATTAAGAACAAGTTTCGTGTCAAGGTAATATTGCAAAACCTTAGGCAAGTTATCAAGACCATGATTGAAAGAATTGTCATAGATAGTAAAGTCGTCTACAAAAATTTCAATACAACTTTCAATCAAATTAGACAAAATACTCATCATGCATCTTTAAAAAGTTCCAGGGTCATGGCATAATCCAAAAGGAATATGTCAATATGTAAAATTACTAAATGGATAAGTAAAGGATGTTTTTCCCTTATCCTCTGGGGCTATTACAATTTGATAATAACCAGAATACCTATCCAAGAAAAAGAAAAATAGTTTACCTACCAACTTTTCAAGCATTTTATTAATGAAAGGGAGTGGGAAATGATCCTTTCTTATGGAAAAATTTAACTTGTGAAAGTCAATACTCATCCGCCATCCAATTTGCAGTCTCATAGGCAACAATTCATTACTTTCATTTTTAACCAATGTAAAACCAGACTTTTTTCGAACCAAATGCATTGTACTTACCCATGGACTATTAGAAATAGGGAAGATAATCCCTAAGTCTAATACTTTTAGAATTTCCTTCATCATCACTTCTTTATTGTTGGATTCAACTTGCATTAAGGGTCTCTCATAGGTTTGGAGTTAGGTTCGAGGCGGATGTGATGCATACATATTGAAAGGCGATAGGAATGAATCATCTTGTATTTTCTTATGCATTTCAATGTCTTTTCCATCCTATCTTTGTGATTAAATACTCAACTTATGTTCATTTTGTGTTTACATATAGATTAAAGGAGTGAACACAAATATATACTAAAAGGAAGAAGTTTGACAAAGTTTGGAGAGCCATTCATAGAGGAGAAACCATTAAGGGAATTTGGAGAAGAATTGGAGAAGACCAGAGAAATAACCTAGGACCATAATGACATAAACTTAAGCATAGGGCCATGATCGTGGGGAGTTACCACAATTGTGATAGAGAGCAAACAAATTGGACATGATTGTGGGAAGTCAGCCACGATTGTGACAAAGAGCAAATAAACTAGTGCATGATCATGGCTTGTGCACAAACAGATGCAGGGTTACTTCCATATTCAAAATTTCAAGGGACCTTTTGGACTTTTTAGGCATGGGAAAACCTAAGGGTTTACCCTTAATGGGAAAACTATAAAAAGAAAGAGAAATGACCTAAAAAGCTAAGCCTACAATCTGCCACTTTTAGAAAGACTCCAAGAAGAGAGAAGGACTCTCAAAATTTGTCATTTTTTAAAAGCTCCAAGAAGAGGGAGGAGCTTGTAAAGAAGTTTTTGTTATTTTCCATAAGATTAGCTATTCACTTTCAATTTCAATGCTTTAGTTTCATATTTATTCCATTATTTTTGAGCTTTCTTAGTTTTAATCATAGTTTACATGTTCTAGAATGTTAGAATGAATGTTTGATGGGTTTTACAATTGAACTTTATGAATTTTGTAAGGAACCTTTATGTTATATCAATGGATGTTTATTCCTTCAAATTTCTAGCTTTAACCTTAGTTGTTTGAACTTATTTATGTGCTTTTCCATATCTGACTTTGTTGGGTATTTGAATGTTTAATGGTTTATCTTAAAGGTTTTTGCTTTTTTGTGATGCTTTGGATTAATTTGTGCTTAATAGTTAGGATTTATGCATGTTCTTAGATTCATGATCAATTAACTTATGTTTTTGTGCAAGTTTAATACGTTGGAATTTTTATTTTGATGCAATTGGATTGTAATTTGGGTTATGATTAGTTATTTCCTAGCAAAAAGAGTTTTGACTATTAAATTAGTGTCGAAATTTAGTTTTTATCACTTCTTTTATAATTTCCAGTCTTGGTTTTATTTAATTAAGTATGGGTTTTGTTTATGTAATGTCTATTGTGCTTAATGGGAACATGTGTGGCTAGACTACTTAGGGGTTTGGAGATATTATAAGGATGAAGGGATGGAAATTGTGAGAATGGATTTGAATTTGTCTTAAATTGGTGCTTGTAGGTTTAGGTTGGTTGGGATTTTGGATAAATGTCATCAATTAGTAATTTCTTATAGGTGTGATCACCCTTTAGGTAAATTTCTAATCCAAAGGCTAAGGATGAGCATGTGATATATAATAGTCCATAGTAATTCCCAAAAGTAGCAATAGGTTAGTTAAATTTGTTAGTATACTTAATCAACTAATCTAGGATTAGTTAAATTTGTTAGTATACTTAATCAACTAATCTAGGATCCCATACCTTTAGGTTACACCTTCCGAGCTTACGAGTAGGTGGCCTAAGTTAGTTGTTTCTTAGTACCTAATGCATCTTCACTATTGAACTTAGAGAGTCTATTCTAGGTTACAGTAGAGATCAAGGGAATTTCTAGAGCTTATTAGTTTTGCTTATTCTAGAGAAATTAAGGGTTTGAAAGCTCAATTAAGTCCATAGGCTAACACCATGATGAGAGTACCTTTTATTTAGATTTAAGGAACAATAAACATCCCAGAATCCTAAAGACATCTCCAACCCAGTTCTTTACCATTTTTATTAGTAATTTCTAAATTCTCTTTATGTTTGTCTTTTTTTCTAATGTTCTTTGCATCTTAGCTGTCTCATTTCATCATTTCAGGGTGTTTTGTTTTCTTTTGTTTGCGACATTTGAAATAATAATCACATCCCAGCTCTTTGTGGTTCGACCCTAGGTCACCATTTACTGCATAGTTTGGTAGTTAGTGATAAGCTATCAAATTTTTGGCGTCATTATTGAGGATTTGACATGTGTTAATTGTTTGTGTTGTTTTTTTTTGTTTTTGCTGATCTTGTTCATTCTTTCATCGATTTGCATATCGTACAGTTCCTCAAAAGACATTCATTTGCATAAAATTGCTAAAGAAAATAGAGGTTCATTACTTTCTCCACTTAACTCTTTCTGTTTTTCTCCTATTGCAAGTCGTAACAAATTTGTCATAGAGAGCAAGGAATCCTTATGCATCTTCCTGAGAGCGTCTGTTCTTTATCCTTTAAGGAAGAAGTCGACGAGAGTTTAGAAGAAATAAAAGAGAATATGGAACACCATCAGTGCACCTTAAAGGAGCTTGTGGCTCCTTCTTTCAATCCTAACCTGCTTTGTATCAATTATCCAGATGGTGAGCTAGAAGTGGAAATTAAACCTGGACTAATACATACAATGCCTACTTTTACAAGTTTTTGTGACACTAGCTCACTGGGACTAAGATACATTACAGATCCTAATAAGTTTCTAAGGGAGTTCCACATCACATGCTCAGGCATTAAGCCAGCAAAAGTCTAAATGGAATAACTCAAGCTAAAGGCATTTCCTTTTGCCTGAGCATATTCAGCCAAGGAGTGGTTGTATGACCTGCCCCCTAGTTGAGTGAACACATGGGAGAAAATGCAGTAGGTACTTCTAAATAAGTACTTCCTTACCTCAAGAACTGCTAACAATAGGAAGGAGATTTGTGGCATTCGATAAGACACAGGGGAGTCTTTATATGAGTATTGGGAGCACCTCAAAAATCTCTACAATTGCTGTCCAAACCATTAGATAAGAGACTAGTTACTAATTCAATATTTCTATGAAGGTTTGCTTCCTTTAGATAGGAATATGATAGAGGTTGCGAGTGGTGGAGCCTTAGTGGATATGACATTGAAGGAGGATAGGAACTTGACAGCAACAATAGTAGTGAACTCTTAGCATTGGGGAAATTGCAACAATGCTTCCTCCTTGACAAAGTAGGTGAAGGAGGTCTCCATTTCTAAGTTGAAGTAGCAAGTCACAAATTTAACTTCCTTAGGACAAAAAATAGTGATAGGAAAGGGGCCTACCAAGGTATGTGATATTTGTACATTAACTGACCATCCTACAGATGCATGCCCTTCCTTGTAGGATGAACATCATGTCAACATAGTTAGGGGGTTTCTAAGGACAACAGTAGAGGTATGACCCCTTTAACCCACTTACAATTCAATATGGAAGGATCATCCCAACTTCAGGTATAAAAACCTATAGTAAGGAAGCATTTTTAATGCATGCTAACCTAATTATCAGCAGCAACAACAAGTGTTTCATACACCACTAGGTTTTCATCATAATCAATCCTAGTTTTAGCTAAGGTCACCACCTCCACAACCACCACAAAAATAAGTTGCAGGTATGTCCTTAGAGGAAATTGTTAAGAGCTTAGCGACTAATACTCTTCAATTTTAGCAGGAAGCGATGAGTGGTTTGAAGAATTTGGAAAACCAGGTTAGTCAGCTAGCTGATGCCGTGAGGAAGCTGTAGGTTCAAAGTTCCATAAGGTTGCCTAGTCAACTTGAAAGGAACCCAAGAGAAGAAACTTACACCATTAGATTGAGAAGTGTTCAGGTGGTATAAGGGCCAAGAAAGGGGAAGGAGAAAGAAGAAGAGGAAGAAACTAAGCTAACACAGAAGAAGGAGGATCACCATCCTTAGGTAAGTACTTCACACCTTATTGTCATTGATTCATATCTTGTTCTGTTTCTAAGTAGGTTAGTAAATAATAAGCAATAGGATAAGGAAAAGGAAATATTAGAGGTCTTTCACCATGTGGAAGTGGATATGCCTCTTTTGGAAGCAATTAAGCAAGTTTTGCAGTATGCTAAATTTTTGAAGGAGTTGTGCACTAATAAACGGAAGCTAAAGGGAGATGAGAAGATTAACAAGGGCCAACGTGTTAGCAATCTTACAGAGGAAGCTACCCTTAAGTGTAAGGATCTAGGTATTTTTACCATTCCTTGTAAGATCAGTAATATGAGTGATGAGAAATGTATGTTAGATTTAGGAGCTTCGATAAACATTATACCTATATCTAATTTTAAAGCACTGAATCTTGGTTCGTTAAAGGATACCTGTGTTTTCATTGAATTGGATGATAGATCTAACACATACCTTAATGAGGTTATTGAGGATGTTTTGGGGTAAGTTAATGAGTTTGTTTTCCCTACAGATTTTTATGTGTTAGATATATAGGATGATGGTTCTTCATGCCCATCGATAATTTTGTTAGGTAGGACATTTTTGAAGATATCCTGGGAAAAAATCAATGTACATAATAGGGTGTTGACTATATAGTTCGATGGTGAGGTTGTCTGTTTTAATATCTTTAATGTAATGCACTATTCATCAGATTGTGAGTCAATCGCCAAGGTTGATATTCTTGACTCTTTGTAGAGCATTGGTCTCTTCTTTCTACAGGCGACCCTTTGCATGTAGCCTTGACTACCTCACTGGAGTAAAAGATGTCTAGTTATTGGCAGAGCAAGTTCGAGTTTGGAGAGGACCTAAATGAAGCAATTTAGACATTTAAAACAAGTCTTTTTTAATAGGTATGTCCCTCATTTTTAAGAATTGCCTATTAGTACTAATCGGTTGTTACATTCTATTATGTAGGAAGCATAAGTGGAGTTGAAGCACTTACCAACTCACATCAAGTACACTTATCTGGGCACTAAAACACACGTCCAATTTTCATAGCAAATAATCATACAAAGGTTTCTTGTTAATGTGCTGTGAGAGTATAAGATGATAATGGTATGGATAATTGTGGATATTAAAGATATTAGTACGTCCTTATATATGCATAAGATTTTTCTTGAGGAAGGAGCTAACCTAGTTTGTCAAGTGCAAAGACGTCTTAACCCACTGGTAACGGAGATGGTGAAGAAGGAAATGGTGAAGAAGGAAATGATGAAGTTGCTAGATATGGGAGTTATATACCTCATCTCTAGCAGCAAGTGGTAAGTCCTTTGCTAGTGGTTCCTAAGAAGTTAGGCAATACAGTTGTAAAGAATGAGAGAGGAGAGATGGTTCCTACTCGAGTACAGAACAGATGGTGAGTTTGTGTGGATTATTGTAAGCTTAGCTCGATGAGTAGAAAGGACCACTTTCCCTACCCTTTATTGATTATATGTTAGAACGCCTTACTGGTCATGTTTACTATTGTTTTCTTAATGGTTAATCAGGTTGCTATTGCACCAGAGGACTAGGAGAAGACAACTTTACATACATGTATAACACCTTTGCCTAGAAGAGAATGCCTTTTGGATTGTGCAACATCCCCGCTAGGTTTCAAAGGTGCATGGTAAGTATTTTTTTTGAGTATCTTGAGAAAATCATTGAAGTTTCTACGGATGACTTTACCATGCATAAGGATTCATTTGAACAATTCCTGGATCACCTCAATTTTGTACTTAGATGATGTCTTGAAATTAATCTTATTCTTAACTTTAAAAAGTTTCATTCTATTGTTCAACAAGGGATAGTTTTAGGACATAAGATTTCTGCTATGGGTATTGAGGTTGATAGAGCCAATATAAACCTTGTTTCTTCGTTATCTTATCCCGCTTCTATGTGGGAAGTTCGATGTTTTCTTGGACATGTAGGGTTTCATAACAGGTTCATTCAGGACATTTCCAAGGTTGCATAACCATTATGTAGGTTGCTCTAGAAGGATAAAGAGTCTATTTTTGATGAGCAGCGCAAGAAGACATTTGATGCTCTAAAGGAGAAGTTGGTTATTGCACCTATCTTAAAACCTCCAGAATGGAGTCTGCCATTTGAGCATATATATGATGCCTCCATCCATACTATTGAGGCAATTTTAGGTTGAAGAGTGGGGTGTATCCCTCATGCTATTTATTATACCTTGAAGACCTTAAATGATGCCCAAGAAAATTACGCCACCACAGAAAAAGAGCTTCTTGCAGTAGTTTTTGCTTTGGACAAGTTTAAGTCTTATTTATTGGGTTATCATTTATTCTGATCATGTAGCTTTGAAGTACTATTAATGAAGAAGGAGGAAAAGCTGAGGCTCATTCTTTGGATACTCCTACTTCAGGAATTCGATGTAGAGATAAAGGATAAGAGAGGCTCAGGGAATAGAGCAGCAGATCATTTAAGCCATTTAGTGGAGCATGGGGCTGACAGGGGCCTTATCAATGATTATTTCTAGATGAGCAGCTACATGCATTACAATTGATAGCTCCCTAATACATTAATATAGTGAATTTCTTAGTTTCTCATTAATTTCCTATAGATTTCACCATGGCATATAAGGAGAAGATGAAGAGCTAAGTAAAGTTTTATATAAAGGATGATCCTTACCTGTGACGATTTTGTGTGGATCAAGTCATTAGGCAATGTGTGCCTGACAGTGAATTTCTTTCTATTTTGACATTCTTTCACTCTTATGCATGCGGAGGTTATTTTGGCCCATAGTAGATAGCTTGTAAGGTTCTAGAGTGTGGGTTTTACTGGCCATCTCTATTTCGAGATGCATATGATTTCTGTAGGACTTATGACAATTGTCAGTGCAAAGGAACATTAAGTTCTCATGGGAAAATGCCTTAAAACCCCCATATTAATTTATGAGATTTTTTTGGCATGGACATTATGGGCCCCTTTCCTTAATCGATTGGATTTCAATATATTCTGCTTGTAGTTGATTATATGTTGAAATGGTTGGAAGCAAAAACCACTCGAACTGACAATTCTCAAGTGGTTGCATATTTCTTAAAATATAACATTTTCTCAAGGTTTAGAGTCCCGTGAGCCATCATTAGAGATAAGGGACTCACTTTCACAACCGGAAGATCAAGACCCTCTTGAAGAAATATCAAATAGTGCATCGAGTGTCAACCGCTTATCACCCTCAAATGAGTGGTTAGGCTGAGTTGTCTAACTAAGAGATCTAGTCCATATTAGAAAAAATGGTGAATACTAGTAGTAAGGATTAGAGTTTACACCTAAATGATGCCTTATAGGCATATAGGATTAGATACAAGACTCTAATAGGGATGTCACCATTTAGGCTTATTTTTGGGAAGCCATGCTACCTTCTAATAGAGCTACAACATAAGGCTTAATGGACAATCAAGAAGTATAATAGGGAGTCAAAAGTTGTTGATACCTACAAAGTACTACAGTTGAAAGAGCTTGAAAAGTTACAACATAAAGCATTCGATAATGCCCGCATTTATAAGGAGAAGACTAAGGTATTCCATGATTGCAACATCTCTAGGAAGACATTTATGATATGACTACTTTTATATCATTTATGCCTCAAACTCTTTCCAGGTAAGTTGCACTCTCGATGGATATGAACCTGTGAGGTTACCCAAGTATGTCCCCATAAAGTAGTGGCGATCAGAAGTGCCAAGATGAGGAAAGTGTTTAAAGTCAATGAACATCATCTAAAGCCCTACTTTGAGGGATTTCAGATGCACAACAAGGAGATGATGAAGCTTGAAGCTCCAATATACATTGGTTGATATCGGTTGACAAAGGTTGAGCTTGTGACCTTAAACAAGCATTTGTTGAGAGCTCCCTAACTTTATCTTACCATTGCCATTTTAGTTTTCTTTATTGCTTTCATTTGAGTACCTTAATTGCTTTTGTCTGTTTTATTTTTGGCAATGTAAGATCGGAGTTGTGAATTCTACTTTCAAGTCATTGAGCCCTCTTTGATCCAGGGGAGTCCTTTTGTTCTCATCCCCTCGTGTTTTTATTTATTTTAGGACATTGGGGACAATGTCTTACTTAAATATAGGGGGTAGGGCCAGTTTAAATTTTTTGCAATTTTGTACTTGAACTGTGATGAATGTTGAACCATGTCATTCTATCATAGTTGTTGAACTAAGAATTAAGTTGTGTTCTTGAATTTGAATTAGGTATCTTGAGTGGAAGGTGAATCATATAGATTGATTAAAGTAGTTAGTTGCATAAACTCAGTCAATAATTTGATACTTGAGTGATTAGGTAATGTATGAAATTTTGATGGATTTTTATATAAGCATATGAGAGGTTTTAATCCTATATGATTGCATTTCATAGTCATCCTGTTTCTTTGTTATGTATGATGCTCCCTAGGAAGATTACATTTAGAACTTGCATTGAAGCAGTTTGAAACAACGAGATGCATTCTTTATGGAAATGATTAAGGCCTTCTTTGATTTGAACCTTTAGCTTAAATGACCAACCAACTCATTTTCCCCTTGCCATCCCTTTTAAGCCTTTAACCTTGTTTGCTTATGAATTAATCACCTTACATTGCAAACTAAAAACCCATTAGCTTTACCCTATAACAAGTTTAATAAAGTAATGAGTGAACATTTGATGTATCTGATTTAGGGACTTTTGTTTTGTATTCAATTTTTGAGATTTTGAGAGGCACTTCTACTTATGTTTTATTGATTTGTGCTGTTATTGTTTCCTTATTGTTTTAGTGTTAAAAAAGAAAAGTAAAAAAGAAAAAGAAAAGCATCTTTGCTTTTGGAGTTATTCATTAAAAGCATCTTTGTTTCTACTGTTGAAAGAAACGTGGTAGTATTAATTAGTGATGACTAGTTGTAGTTTGTGGTATTTATATGAATACCTCATATTTGTGTATGGTTATCCCTTCTTTTTTAGTACTTTGTTAATAATTATGAGCTACCCTTTGACCTTTTTGCCTCGTCTTAACATAAACCCCATTACAACAATAAGTAAAAGCCCTTTTTGATCCATAATAGCATGTAATCTGTGTGGTATAGAATTGGTCAATTTGCAAGCCTATGGTAGTGTAGTCTCTTAGAGGGAGTATTGAGTGAAACACCAACCTTAAATATTTAAGTGAAATGAGTGAATATCGTGAGGAAAATCCATCTTAGTTTTATTTTACCTTTGATCAATGACATCTACCTTGGAGTTTTTTTTTGGGCATTAATGAAAAGATTATGATATATATAGTAGCTTGATATTTGAGTTCTTCAAACTTTGAAGGATTGCATATACTTGCCTTTCTTTGAAAATAAATAGGTAGAATATCTTGGTTATTTTTAAATTGCTTGAGGAAAAGCAATAGTTCAAGTGTGGGGGTATTTGATAGGATTGAATCATCTTGTATTTTCTTATACATTTCAATGTCTTTTCAATCCTATATTTGTGCTTAAATACTCAATTTGTGTTCATTTTATGTTTACATATAGATTAAAGGAGTGAACACAAATATATGCTAAAAGGAAGAAGTTTGACAAAGTTTAGGGAGCCATCTATGAAGGAGAAACCATCAAGGGGATTTGGAGAAAAATCGAAGAAGACTGGGAAAATAACCCAGGGCCATAATTATGATAGAAGCTTGAGCATATGGCCACGATCATGGGGAGTTAGTCACAATCGTGACAGAGAGTAAATAAATTGACCATGATCGTGCATTAAGGCTACAATCATAGCCTACATACAAACAAACACAAGGCCACTTCTGGATTCAAGTTGTTAAGGGAATTTTTAGACTTTTGAGGCATGGGAAAACCTTAGGGTTTACCTTGAATGGGAAATATTATAAAAAGAAAGAGAAATGACCTAAAAAGCTAAGTCTCTAATCTGCCACTTTTGGAAAGACTCTAAGAAGAGAGAAGGACTCTCAAAATTTTCCATTTTTGGAAACCTCCAAGAAGAAAGGAGGAACTAGCAAAGAGGTTTTTGTCATTTTCCATAAGCTTAACTATTCTCTTTTAGTTTTAATGCTTTAGTTTCATATTCATTCCATTTGCATCAAGCTTTCTTAGTGTTAATCATAGTTTTACATGTTCTCGAATGTTTGATGGATTTTACATTTGAACTTTATGAATTTTATAAGGAACCTTTATGTCATATCAATGGATGTTTATTCCTTCAATTTTCCATCTTTAATCTTGGTTGTTTGAGCTTATTTATATGCTTTTTCAAATTTGAATTTGTTAGGCATTTGAATGTTTAATGGTTTATGTTATGTTTTTTTTTCTTTTTTGTGATTCTTTGGATTAATTTTTGTTTAATAGTTAGGATTTATGCATGTTCTTAGATTCATGATAAATTAATTTAGGTTTTTTTGCAATTTATATATGCTAAAATTTTATTTTAATGTAATTGGTTTAGATTTTGTAATTTGGTTTATGATTAGTTATTGGCTAGCATAAAGAGTTATAATTGTTATTAAGTTAGTGTTGAATTTCAGTTTATAGTGGGAGATTGGGGAATTTTTAAAGCTTATTAGTTTTGCCTATTTTAAAGAAATTAAGGGTTTGAGAGCTTAATCGAGTCCATAGGCTAACACCATAATGAGAGTATCTTTTATTTAGATTCAAGGATCAATGAACATCCTAAAATCTCTTAGATATCTCTAACCTAGTTCTTTACCATTGTTATTAGTATTTTCTAAATTCTCTTTGTGTTTGTCTTTTTATTTAAGTTCTTTAGATCTTAGTTGTCTCGTTTCATCATTTTAGGGTGTTTTTGTTTTCTTTTGTTGGCAACATTTGAAATAGTATTTGCATCCCAACTCTTTGTGGTTCGACCTTAACTTGCCATTTACTGCATAGTTTGGTAGTTAGAAATTTATTATTGTTGGAGTTATATAAATATAGTGCCCTAGAAAGCAATGTATTTACATGTAAAGTAATCTTCTTCAATTACAATTTTGTAATAAAAATATTTGTTATTAATAAAATAAATGAGTTTGGTTTTGATGAGCATTATATATAGTCATAAGGTATCTAGATTCTTTTGGAAGTAATATACATATACATAGAGATGTATGGGAAACATGTATATTATAAGAATTTAAAACAATGGATTCACAGTTGAATAATCAAGTTAGTCGCTTGATTATGGTTTAGATTGTAGTGTTGCGATTTTTCTCCACGTAAGTCAAGGATTTTACTTCAAGAGAATGATGAGTTTCACATCATGATAGTAGTCGACTATCAATAATGGCATCATTACATCAATCTAGAATCAAGTATATTTTCAAGAATAAAGTAGGACATTAGTTTAGTCTTAAAATATACATTTTAGCATTTTCTTATTATGGACCACAATCTTGATGAGTGGTGAACTCATAGGTGTTTCATTATAATTCTTGATATAATTGGAATGGATTTTTACAGAGTATTAATCTAGTGTCGACATGTAGGAATTATTAACTGAAACATCTATTAGGGAACATTCACTCAAATAAAGAATTTATAGTGACATCATCACTTCTAGATATTTTATAGAGATTGATAATTAAACTGGCACTAGGAGTTTGATGGACTAGCTATCCATCAAGTCTTAACACTAAGATGAGATCTTTTGTGTTAATCACCATAAAGAGTAAAATGAGGGATCTAGAAGGAAAAACCTACATAAAGAAAAAACGGTAAATTTACCCTTTGTTTTGCAGATGGATATAATAAGGTTCATAATAAGGTTTGCAATTGGACATATTATTTGAAATATGTGTTTTCATAATATTTAGTAATTCAAGAATTCAACTAATCATCTTTAGTGGAATGAAATTTAGTTAATAAGCTAAATTTCTAATGAGATTAAATTAATTATAGGCTTATTGGAGCTTGAATTATCTAAGTCCTATAAGATTCCCCACTTGGCTTTAAGAAAGGTTATCAAACAAAGTAAGAAATATAAATGGAGGTTTCAAAACCCATGATTGAATGTTAGGCTTGCTCTAATTAATGGTTAATTAGAAGTCCAAATGAAAATTTAGAAATGGGCTAGACTTTGGTTTAATTTAATTAATTAGATTAATTATATTAAAACAAAATTCTTAAAGAAATG
>JANSVA010413819.1:0-22360 GCA_025504915.1 Erythroxylum reticulatum | reverse complement strand
TTTGTTAACCTAGTTGTCCTTGAAGAACAAGAGGTAAATCAAATTGGTTGAGGATACAACAACAAGGAGAAGATAGAGTGCTAAAGGAAAAGATTCAAAAGCAAAGGATTTGGATACAAGAAGAAGAAGAGGATAGCGCAGCGAGGATTTAAAGCTGTAGCAAAGGAGTCGGTAATACTCTTCATCTTATTTATGTTTTATTATCCTTATAACATATCATGTATGGATTGGCATGATAATTTGGATTTTTTGCTTCCACTGGAAAAATGATTTCTTAAAATTTTTGAAATCTATCGTTTCTCCAAATATAGCATGCTTTCTTTTTCTGATCTAACACCTTATATGTATGGGTGTGACATAGGTGTCACGCCCATGAAAAATCAGTGATGGGTGTGACAAATGTGCCATGCCCATGACATCTTTTTCCTTGGCCTTGAGACACATCTCAAAGCCATAACAAAAGATGTCATGGGCATTCTTACATAAAAATAATCAAATGGAGCATTCAATCAATCTTACAAAAGATCCAAACATTAAACAAAGGATAACATATTCAATCCGTAAGAGAAAGAAAACAACAAATACAAGGAACGCTTAACTGGATTGTCAGCATCAATATCGCCTCTGAACTGATGTCAGGAAGCTATCCTCTATAGGTCTTCTCATGGTGGAGAGCTTATCTCCCTCTTTATGCTCTTCTAAAGCTCTCTCTCCTTTTAGCCAAAAACACATTCTATTCTTTCATCCCCCTTGACCATCTTACAAACGATGCTTTTATATTACAAAGTAGAGTTTGGATGAGCTATAAATGTCTTGCAGGTGTGCATGATAATGTCACGCTTGTGAACCACCCTAGTTGAGGCTCACAGCTATGAGCCTCATATGTATAGGTGTGACATAGTTGCCACATCCATGCAAAATGATTCATGGGTGTGACAAATGTGTCACGCCCCTAACATCTTTTGTCATAGCCGTGAGCAAATCATGTAGTTCCATGAGCTTCTTCACCATTTTCTTCATTTTCTTGTATTATTCTTGCTCTAATCTTGTTCTTCCTACTCCATGAAGACAAGCGAGTGTGAACCTTAAAAAAACGGCCCTATTATAATGCTATCAATTCACTTTAGCTTCTTTGCTTCCGAATTGTGCCTAAAACCACATATGAGTCAAAGTGAGTATCTTAAGTAATTTCATGTCATTAATCACTAAGTGTTATGGAATAATTATACAATCAATTAAGCATATATCAATTTCCCCCACGCTTAGATTTTGGCTGTCATCGAGCAAAACATCAAAATTAAGCTTATAGACCCAAAATATTTACTCATTTTCTATATGTTCCAAGAATACATAATCATAAATAAAGATGAATAAGTTTCAAAAATCATAGCAAGAACTTAGCATTCCAAGCTTTTACTCATGATTAATCTACATTCAATACCTTTAAAAACCTAGCAATCTAATGGTAGACTTGGAAAATGTGTTTAGACAAGATACATTCATGGGTACACTCAACACCATTCATGATCATGTCATTCCATAACTTTACATATCATTTCAGTTCTCCACCACTAATGTTCACATGCAAAACCATGGATCAAAGGACTTTTCAAGATTGTAATGTGGGCAAAGGTAAGGTGAGATGTATTTGGGTCAAGTAGCATGAAAGCTATTAAAGCTAGTGAAACAAAAGTAACACTCAATATACTATCAAGTGAAAAAATGAATATTCACTGACAACTGTGTACAACAACTATGATGAATGGAAAAAATGATGTTTCACAACTTAAATTCAAGCTCCCACACATAAACCATATGAAGCATAAATAATAAAAAGGGATCACTCATAAAAATTGATGATAACAATACATTTAACCATATAGAGTGTACCTTCCAAGCTAACATCTACCTTATATTCAACTACTAAAATAACTATTTTAATACAACTTGATACATTTATTTAAACTTTTTTCTTTTTTTTTGTTTTCTACTTTTTCTTTTCTCTTTTTCTTTAATTTTTTATGAAAATTAAAACAAACTACATTAACATGGAAATTTCAGTGATAAGACATAAAATGAGATCCTAATATTATAGCCAATCTATACATATGTACTCCCACACTCATACTTTTGTAAATCCACAAACTCAATAATTAACAAATGCTTCACTAGCTTTAAGTCTTAGGAGAGACATTTGGTTAGTTTTAAAGTGTGTAATGTGGGTAATACAAAAAGAAAGGATAATAAAGCTTAAAAGGGCTTAACAAGAGAGAAATCATGTCAATAAAGTAGGCTATTTGGCTAATTTAGTTCGGAAAAGCAAAGAATGTCTAATCATTTGCATGTTAATGCATAAGATAAAAATGTGGTCTTGATTAGAAAATCAAAGCAAAATAAGGATGTACATATCACAAAGGTCACACATTATCATTAAAAAAATGAGACTGATATGTATGTGTCAATCTATTAAGGCTCAAAATCTCACTGGCTTTGTCTACCACTAGTCACTACTCTTTTAAAGATAATGCATATTGACCAATCACAAAAGTAAAAGCATATACTCAAGTTGCCATGAAATTCTTTAGTTAATTCATCCTCTGCTCATGATTATATAGTCCTAGAAGCAATAGAAAATGAGAAAATGTTTGTTTCATTTATTTTGTTCTTTCTCTCATTTTGATTGAAAACTTAAAACAATTAAAAGTAAACAAACAAAAAAAGTACATGCATATAAAAAATAAATGTGATAATTTTAAAGGAAAAGAAATTTACTTTCCTTGGGTTACCTCCTAAGAAGCACTTTTGATTAAGGTCGTTGGCTTAACTCCTTCTCCTCATGTGAGAAAATTATGGAGTTTAGGTATAACAGTTTGTGCTTTCTCCATATGAGGTTACTCAGGATAGGGTCTAAATTGATGATCATTCACCTTCCCTATCCTCTAACTTTTAAACTCTACTGAGTCTATGCTTTCTTGAAAGATATTGAATGTCTCTTCACCCTTTTCATTCTCGTTCATTTCTATAAACTGCTAGGTAAAAGTAAAGAGTCTAACATCAAATTGAAACTCAGTATTTACCTTCGAGCTAAAAGATATATCCGTTTTTGCTTCAAGCTCCTTCTTTACTTCTTTGGCACAAGCAATTCCTTGAGTATTACGCTCAAGATTCTCAAGCTCCTGTTTACTCTATAAGGCCTCTGCACTAACATCCCTTGGGTACACCTCAGGTTGAGATATTTGCATTTCTTCATCTTGCGATGCTAGGTAGTCCAGAGCTTTTGTTAACTAACCCATCTAGCTTGCCAAGTTCTAGATCCTAGAACTTGTTTCTTTCTTGAATTGCATCTGTTCCTACTATAATCGCAAAGATTAGAAACAAAAACATTAGCTAATTTTGCCAGAGAAGTACCTGAGTTTTTTTGGTTTTCCAAATATGGGATGCAACACTTTGTATCTTGTGAAAATTGCTTTACTTTCGACTAGAACTCCTGTACACTCTGTTGAAGTTGAATTTTGTTAGTATTCATAATATTAAGCAAATCTTCTAGAGACATACCTAAGTCGTGATAAGAAATTTTTAGTCTATACAGGAATTGTTATTCGCCCAGCAAGCTATTATGGAAGTAATTTTGTGGGTTATCCCACCCATAACTAAATTAAGGTTCATCAGTCTAACCTTGTTTATAGAATAAAGAATACAGGTTACAAAAGAAATTACTTTCATCTTTGTAATTTTTTATTGATTTTATTTTTTTATATCACAAACATTAAACAAAAAGTGAAATAATCATAAAATAAATGCAAAGAAACTAATTACAAACCAATATTTTCAAAACACTAATTAAAATCAAAAACAAAAATTAAATCACTGTACTCTCTAGTAACGACACCAAAATTAGCAACAAGTCATAACGCTAGTCAAAATAAACTAGATCTAGTACTATAGCAATGACGAGTCTAGGTCAATCCCACAAAGAGTGTTTGGTTAGGCTTTGTCATGAAAATAATTGGTGTTTAGAGTTTAGGGGGTTTTGTTTGGTTTAAGGAAAGAAAATAAAAATAAACTAGCTAAAAAATGCAAATTGAAGAAAACATGTAAAAATGATGAAAGTGGTCAATTTGTTAGGAGTTTGATCTTTAGTTCAATCTCGACCTACACTCTAATTAAACATATTTCATTAATTTGTTTCTCTTTTACATCTCCTTGAAATACTGGTCATAGATTAACAATAAGTTCCATTGATCTCGATTTTTCATTAGGTCATAATTAATTAAGAAGAGCCCCTTAATTAACCCTAGTTATTAGATAACCTAGGAAACGCTCGCCAAGTTTAATTGGACAACCACCTTAAGAGTGAGAAAAATAGACCAATTTAAGTAATAATCACACAATGTCAGATTATTTAACCTCGGTTATGTTATTCCTAATGATTACGAGCCATTAGTCACTACAAATGAATTAGAAAAATAATGTTTATATATTGTATTTGATTCTAGCAATGGGTTCTTACATAAAAATAATCAAATAGAGCATTCAATCATTCTTACATAAAACCCAAACATTGAAAAAGGGATAACATGATCAATCCATAAGAGAAAGAAAACAACAAATACAAGGAACGTTTAATCAAGTTGTTGGCATCGATACCCCACTAAAGGTCTTCTCATAGTGGAGAGCTTACCTCCCTCTTCATGCTCTCCTAAAGCTCTCTCTCATTTAAGCCAAAAACAATCTTCTACTCTTTCATCCCCCTTGACCTTCACATAAATGATTCTTTTATATTACAAAGTAGGGTTCGGGTGACAAATTTGTCACACCCATAACATCTTTTTTCATGGTCGTGAGTTGTGTCTCACGGCCACAACAAATCATGCATGGCTGTGAGCTTCTTCACCATTTTCTTCATCTTGTTGTCTTCTTCATGTATTATTCTTAATCTAATCTTCTTCTTCTTGCTTCATGAAGACAAGAGAGTGTGAACCTTAAAAAAGTATCCCAATTATAAGGCTTTCGATTCACTTTAGGTTCTTTGCTTCCGAATTATGCCTAAAATCACACATGAGTCAAAGTGAGTATCTTAAGCAATTTCTTTTCATTAATCACTATATGTTATGGAATAATTATGCAATCATTTAAGCATATATCAAAAATCAATAATGAAAACACTGCAATAGTTAGTAATAAGGAAATAGAGGAAAATATTGAAAAGATAAATAGAACTAAGAAGTTATAAGATGAATGGTATGAAATATTATCTAGTAATAAAAAATTCACGAGGAGGAACCAGTCTAAACACTCCGAATGGTTTACACTATATGGAATGTGAGGGGATTTAATTGTCCTAGTAAATAATTAGCTTTAAGGGATTGTCTTGGAGCTAGGCAATCTTATTTTGTTGTTTTGGTGGAAACCAAAATAACAAAAGTGTTTCAAAAAAGGTTGAAGTTTATCCCAACATAGTGGTTAGCCTTAAGCAATCACTCTAATCATCCTAATGGAAGAGTTATTGTTGCTATATATCCGACTCAATTATTTATCACAAACTAGTTTTGTACTTATCAATTGATTCATTGTGACTAGTTCTCAAAGCAAGCAATATCCCAATAGCAATTACTGTAGTCTATGCAGCTAATTGAAAATTTTCGAGGGTCAAATTATGGAAGGACTTGTAAGAAATTGACTCAAACACCATAACTCTTTGGATGGTTGCTGGTGACATCAACTGCTTGTTACCTCCATCTGAATCTATAAGAGGTAAGGCATAACATTTACAGATACCAAAGAGCTGACATCATTAACCTCTTAACAAGGACTTGTGGATCTTAAATTTTAGGGGATAGTATTCACTTGGAGTAATCATTAAAAGTTGAATATACTTGTGTAGAGAAAGCTAGACAAGATTTTAGTTAATAATGGAAGGTTTACTAAAATAATTGAAAGTTATGTTGTTTTTGAAGAACCATTGTTTTCTGATCACAACCTATCAAGATGTATATTAATAGCAGCTCAAGATGAAGAAGATCACTATTTATATTTTTTGACTCCCTCCTAAAGCATTCTCAATGTGATTCAATTATTGTAGTTACTGCTGGAAAGTATTTTCATGGTTCTAATGCGTTTCAAGGTCTCCAAATCCTGAAATTTGTCAAAGTAGAATGTATAAAACTCCTTAAGTGCAGCATTAATCCTTTGAATGTCGATAAATTATAGTCTATAGAGTATATTTCATTAACTTAGGACTAGATGGCTATTAATACTACATATTACTCACTCATTGATAAAGAGAAGACATATTTGAGCAAGTACCTACAAACTCTCAAAGACTATATATCTTAACTAAATCAAAAATCAAGGATTAAAAGGATACAACAAAGAGACAGGAATATAAAATATTTCTTCAATTTGATTTAAAGTAGGAGGAATAGGAACAAAATAATATCTCTAGAGGATAGGAATGGCAGAATGGTGTATGACTAAGAGGAGTTGAAAGATATGGCTATAAGACATTTCAAAGAAATTAATGGAGTGTTTACATATACTACTTACTTTCCTAACAATCTACTCAATAAAATGTGAGGTTACATATATCAGAATCAGTAGTCTGCACTACTTAAAGAAGTCAAATGATAAGATTAAAGAAGTTAAATTTTCCTTTCATCCAAATAAGTCTATAGGCCAAAGGGATACAACGCTAAATTTTTTCAAGAAAAATGGATTGTCTTAGAAAGCACCAGTCATAAAAGTAGTGCATAAGTTCTTTAGAAATGGTAGGTTTCTCAGTTAGATGAAGAAGACTTATCTAGTCTTAGTGACCAAGTGCCCTAATCGTAGGTGCTTGAATGATTATAGACTAATATCATGTTGCAATGTGGTGTATAAGATCATTTATAAAATCCTAGCTAACAAGTTAAAGGTTACCTTACCAGGATTAATGATCTAAGTTAAAGAGCTTATATCCTAAGTAGAAGCATAGGTGATAACATAATGTTAGCATAGTAATTGCTCAAATACCATAATTCTAAGTAACATGGTCAAGAGTTGTGCTCTCAAAATTGACTTCACTAAAGCATATGACATTGTGGAATGGAGCTTCATCATTAATTCACTCATGCTTTAGGATATCCTAATAAGATTATCAAGTGGATCCTCTTTTACATAACATCAATATCTTTTTAGTGATAATAAATGTAGAACCTACTGAACTCTACAAAGTTACTAGAGGAATAAGGCAGGGAGATCCACTATCTCCCTACCTCTTTGCCATTATTATAGAAGTCCTCCAAAGATGTACTCAACTTTGTATAGCTGAAAATATGAACTTCAAATTGTATTATTGAAGTAGTGGTCTTAATATCAGACAACTCTCTTTTGCAAATGATTTACTCTTACTAAGTACTAATGACCTTACTTTAATTGATGTACTCTTATCATCCTTGCAGAGATTTTGAGAAGTATCAGGACTGAAATTCAATCCAAGAAAGATTGTTGCTTACCTTTCTAAACAAAGTAGAGAAGATTCACTAATTGTGATCATAGATGTAGGACTTATTATTCATCAATTGCCTCTCACTTATTTAGGAGAACCAATCTCTACAAGGAAACTTAAGGAAGTTGAATAGAGATCTCTCATTGATAGAGTTCATAGAAGAATCTCTGACTATAACAAAAGATTTTTGTCATATAGAGGTATATTGCAACTAGCCATTTCCATTCTTTATAATATGAACATTTATTGGTTGTCACATTTAGCAATCCCCAAAGGCATTATGAGGAAAATTGACAAAAACATATGAGATTTCATCTGGCATGGATAGAGTTCCAATGGTGGGAAGATACCCAAAGTCAAACGGAGTATTAAAAAACTCTCAAAATAAACTTTTTTGAGGTTCTGCCTTAATAGCCTATGATTTTCAAATTTTGTATCCAAAAAGTTACTTTTAACTATAGATTTAAAATCATAGCAACATATAACATAGTTAAAAGTCATTTTTTTTAGTGCATTATAAGATAAAAGTGGAAAAAAAGAGTGAAACTAACTAATTAAAACAATCAATTGGATAAAGAATTAAAGTAGGCCTAGATTGATCAATTACTTATATTGGTTGATCATCCTAGATCAAGACCACTTGAGTGATTGGATTGATTAATTAGTTCATGAATGAGTTTCTTTGATTATAATGACTAACCAATTTTCGGAGGTGCATCAATTCTTTATCAAAAAAGAGCCTATAAAAGGTGTGTTTTTTTTCTTAGAGAAAGTAGACAAAAGTGCAAAAATGTTATAATATAGTACTAAAGCTTTATCTTAAGATTGTATTACTGTGATATATTAAGAGATTATTTAAGACTTTACAACTTTTGATGAAATGTGAGAAATTTCTGTTATAAAGTTAATTTTTAAGTATGGGTTGAAATTTCTTTGTCAAATTTTGTGTGAGTTATCATTATGTAATTATAGCAATTTGGTTTCCACCAACTAAAAAAATTGATAGTAGATTGAATTCTTAAATGTAGCTTAAGGAGCACATGTGATTTAAAGTACTAAATATTTGTAAAATCAATTTTTTTCTTCTCTTACTATCTTATAAAAGAAAAATAAGTTATATTTTTAGCATGGATTTAGGAACATTTTACTTATGTTTGGATAATATATATATAGTTTGTACTCAATGTGAATTATATTTTATTTACCGGTCTTATTTTAGTTCTTTAATGAATAGAGAATCAGTTTAGGCAAGTTAGAGCCAAATTAAAGAAGTTTTAGAGTAATTTGGATGAAAACAAGTTGAAAGTCAATCAATGTTTAGGAATATAGATTAAACACATGCCTATTTTCTATCCTGTGTATGCTATTTTTTCATTTGGCTTCTTGGATAACTTGATATATGGATAACTCAACACAAAAAAAGGATCTACGTTCTATAACATGGCTAAAATATAAACTCGTGTTCATGACTTTCAGGCTAGTATTCTTAAGATAAACCCTCAGATGTGCAATAGAGGAGTAAATAAACTAACATAAGTTAAATACAATATGGTGTTATTGACCCATATTGGTATTGATTTTTATGGAAATTAGGATTTTGTGCAACTATAATGGGCATAGGCCAACACAGTTTTATGTTGACCTTGTATTCATCAAAAGTTTAAAGTTTTCTTATTATAAAAAAGGAGAGAGATACATACAAAAAGAGATATTGGAAAGGGGAGATCTTTCAAGAGACAAATTAAAGAATTTGGGAGGAAGAGAAGAGCAATCTCGGAGTAAAGAAAGAAGTTCGATTGAGATCTAACTTTGGACAAATTTCTTTCTTGTTTATTATTGGTTTTCGTTGTTTAAGTATGTGCTAACTTTGGATATAGATCTAGGTGGAACAAACCGTATAACCTATTTTTTGGATTGATTTCTTCATTTAATAAAAGACTCCTATTTTCTTATGAATTATTCATATGTATTATATCGAATTAAGATATGCTAGCAGTTTGCTTCAATTTTGGATTTCATTTATAAGGATTAGAAATCATAAGTATGAAGAGACCATATCATAAATAATAATAGTTATAATGAAATCTTAGAGATAGGACTACATAAATTTTTTGGGTTGGAGTAAAATCTATCATGAAAATTTATATAACAAGATAACACATTCTTATCTATTGGTTTCTTTAGTCTTGTTTCGTCACTTTGGTTTGGTATTTTATTTTATTTTAGTTAATATTTTCCTTTTAATTCAATTATTAGTTTTATTAAATTAGATATTAGATAGAAAATTAATGTTAGTAGTTGTAATTCATATGGAATCGATACTTATATTCTCTTAATCTATAATATAAGAATGATCTCATATTCTCTTATAATATAAGAATGATAGGGACACTTTCTTATTGATCTTTAGGATATTTTTAATTAGGTAAACATTATCAGACAACAAGTTTCTAAAACTATTTTAGGGACTAAGAGCATAAAAAATACTCATATATTTTTTTAATCTATTTATTTTGGTTATTTGTTTATTTTAGAACTTTCTTTCTTGACGTTATGTTTTTTGGTTGAATTTTAAGATTTAGGTGCTTAATTTTACAATGACCAAATACAATGGTAGGATAAAGAAGACCTCGCATGATAGGGACTATACTATTCCATTATTCACTAGGATAAAGTCTAACATTATTAGGCTAAGATTAAAGTCCAATAAATTATAGATTAATTCCAATATGATTTAGATGATGCAATAAATTATGCAATATTATAGGCTTCGATATGAGGTTCAAAATGCATACATTGAAAATTGTTTGGAGGTCTGTAATACTTTGAAGATTAATGGAGCCTCAAAGGATTTAATCAGTTAAGGTTCCCTTTTACATTGAGGGATTGACCTAAATCATGGTTGAAGTCTCCATCTTCTGGATCCATTACTGCTTTGAATAAATGAAAATTTTTAAGTTAGGTATTTCCCTCCAATATAACTAGTAAAACTTAGGAATGATATCTTCTCCTTTCAATAACGATAGAGTAAGATGTTGAATGAGACGTGGGCATTTAGGAATGATATCTTCTCCATTCAATAACGATAGAGTAAGATGTTGAATAAGACGTGGGAGATATGGAAGGAACTATTTAGAAAGTTCTCACATTTTGGAATCAATTTGGGACTCCATATGCAAATATGTCATTGAACTATCCAACTAAGCAATTGAATGATGAATCTTTAGGTAAGACTACTAACTTTAAAACTCCTAAAGAATTGTATGAGTTAATTGAAAATATTGCCATGAACAATTATCAGTAGGAAAATTTTAGGATGAGGTAAAAACTAAATGGAATTCATAATGTTTATGAAACATTAATATTAAATAAAAAATTGGAAGCCATGAGTAAGAAAAATGACAATATGGGATTGGTAACTCAATTAGCTCAAGTGATACTATCTGATATTTATATTGGTGGACATCCTAATCATGATTGTCAAACACTTAACAATAGGTGAAAATTGACCGAGCAAATTAACTTTGTGGGAAAATGATCTTTAAATATGACCCCTATAATGATACTTACAATCCAAATTGCATGAATTATCTGAACTTTTCATGGAACAATCAAAATGCATATGGATTTTAATAGTAGTAGTAATAAGAAAGGAAACTAGGTCTTGAGGAGCTTATAAAAAACTTTATTACTATATATAAGACTGCTTCTAAAGTACGAAAGAGTCGTTTTGAATATGATTTTATCAATAAATTAGAAATTTAGATTGGATAGCTTACTAAGCTTCTCTTTTAAAGGCAATCAGGCACTTTGCCTAATAATACCGAGTCACACTAGAGGAAGAAGTGAATGTAGTAACTTTAAGTAGTGGTAGGATGCTGCAAGTTAAAGAGGAAAAGGTCATTGAAAAAGTAATGAAGGATGAGAAGAATGAAAAGAGAAAGAAGGAGAGCCAAAAAAGGAAGTGATTAAAAGGTATTAGGTGAGAATTCCATACCAAGCATGCTCAAGATATATTCTAAATTTTTTAGAGATTTTTAAGTAATTACATGTTAACATAATTTTTATCAGAGATTTCAATGTATGTGAATTATTTAACCGGATCTTTTTCTAACAAGAAAAGGCTCAAGAAATTTTTGATGGTGATATTAAGTGAGAAGTGATTTTTCATGCTGCAAAAGAATTTCTCTAAAAAAAAAACTAGATTCCAAAGATTTCTATTAACCCTTATACTATTGGTAGCTTGTTAATTGAAAGGGAATTAGAAAACGTCAGTGACATTATTAAATTAATGCCTTATAATATGTTTAATAAGTTAAGGTTGAGTAAACCTAAACCAACTAGGGAAAGCATTTAAGTAGTAGATAGGTAAATTAAGCATCTTAAAGGTATTATGAAAGATATTTTGTTAGGCCTGATAAATTCATCTTTAATATAGATTTTTTATTTTTAGATTCAAAGGATCATATAAAGGTTCCCTTAATCTTAGGAAAAAGTTTCCTAGCCATTGTTAGGGAAATGATAGATGGAAAGTTAATCCTACATGTAAGAAATGAAGAAGTAATTTTTTAGATAATCGAAGCCATAGGGCATTCAATTAAAAAAGATGATACTTTTTTCTCTCTAAATGTGATTGATACTAAATTGTATTATATTATATAATAAATAATCATAAAGAACATATCGAAGACTTGTATCATATAAGGAGAAGAAAAGCACATAGAGACATTGATTAGGAAGCAAACATTGCAGTATTACAGTATATTTGGAAGCTAATAAGACTTTGATTAGGAGGAAAATTTACGAGGGGCCACTAAAGTGAAGGAACTGAGTAGAAAGTGCAACTAAAAGACTAATAAAAAGCACATATAAGGAGGCAACTTAATGATTTAAATATTTTTGTTTCAATTTGATAGCATTTAGGATCTTTAACAATATTTTTAGAATTTTTTTGTTTGATCTTAGCTTTGTTGCTTTTTTTTTTCAGAAAAATTGTTTTAAAGTTGTAAATGTTAGATTACGATTTCTTTATTTGGGATGAGACTTAATAGAGTTCTATAAGTTATATAGAAAATATCGTTTTTTTTGTAGAAAATCTTTACATACTATAGTAGAGGTTATATTTCAATGGCCTAAGACAAATCTTAATAGCATTGTCCAAAGGCAATAAACTTTTAATTACTAGGAGAGTACCATTTATCCTAACTTTCTTTCCTTTATTTTTATTTTTTATTTTTCTTATATTCTTATAGATTGAGGACAAAAGTTTGGGAGAAGGAACTAATTTATTATGCTTATCAATTTTTTATAATTATTTTATCAGGAATAATTGTAAGAAAATTTTTAACTTAAATTTATTATTGACCGAGATAATTCATTATAAGTTTGGCTCTTGTTGCAGTTTAAAAGTTTTAGGAAAATAATCATGAGCATTAATGATTAAGTTAATTTTAACTTTCTTCATTGCTTTTTAAATTAGATATTTGATCTACATTAAGATACTTTTGTTAAAATTTGCAAGTTAAAAATGAATTTTTCAAAAAAATTAAGTTTCTTAAAAATAAATGAGTATCAAATAAATTAACTTTATTGGCTTCAAACTAACTGAAAAAGTTAAAGTTAAATAGTGGGGCAAATAGCCATTTGAAATAATAACCTAATTGAGTAATCGAGAGTACTTATAACAAGGTATTTACTATCACATTAAAAAGTTTGGTGACTTTTAAGCAAAATTATAAAAGTTCTTATTTGTTATTTAAGGTTAGTGTTTTGTTCCTTTATCAATAAGTTTTATAAAATGTTTGAAAGTTGAAGTATCTTTCTCATATATAGGTTGAAGGATTATAGAGTGAATTGAATTTCATTTATGGTTTGATGCAGGTGGTTAAATGCCTAAAAATTTGATGAACTTTAATATTAAATAAATAATATAGAATCCTAATTTATGTGATTGAGTTGTTATATTATTTTATAGAGTTACCACCTATATAAGATAAAAGAGATAAGATTGATTCGCTTAATGACAAAAAATGTTGAAATATAAGGGAAATTGATAATTGTTAAATAAGTTATACTTTTAGCATGATTTTAATTTTGTTTGTATTTGAATGATTTATATATGATTTGGTATTCAATATGGTTTATATTTTTTTACAAGCCTTTTTTTAGTTTTCCAATAAAGAATGAATAAATTAAGCAAAGTCGAAGTCAAGTTGCAAAAGTTTTAAAGTGGTTTTAGAAGAACATGAGTTAAACATAGACCTATGTTTAGGAACAAAGATTAAACATGAGCCTGTGTTCTAGCCTTTGTAAGTTCGTCTTTGATAAATTTTCATTTAGAGATCATAACACCAATAGGGAATCATTTTCCATAACATGATCTAAATATGGACCTATGTTCATAGCTTCCAAATGTGTTCTAGGATGGACCTTTGGATGTGTAAATTAGGAGCAACTAAAACAAAATGGGATAAACAATATACTATATAAATGACCCATAATGGTAGTGATTGTTTTGTACACTAGGATTTTAGGTAGCTACAAAGAAAACATGTATAAATCGATCATGTATTATCCAGATATGAGACAAATTTTCTTATAACAAAAGGAGAGAAACATTAAGAAAAGAAGATAGAAAAATGAGAGATCATTAAGGATCCCAATTAAAGCATTTAGGAAGAGGAAAAAAGAAATCTTAGAGTAAAGAAAGAATTTAGGTCAATATTCATTCAAGAAAATAATCAAGGATGTGTCTTTTTTATTTGATGACAAGTGTATGTCTGCATTCAACACATTAAAAGAGGCATTAATATCAGCACCAATTCTATCACCATCGGATTGGACGCTTCCATTTAAAGTTATGTTTGGCACAATTGACTAAGCCATAGGTTACGTATTGGGACAAAGGAAAGATAAGAGATTGCACGCAATTTATTATGCCAATAAGACCCTTACAAGACCATAGCTAAATTATACCACTATAGAGAAGGAATTACTTGCAGTAGTGTACGCACGTGATAAGTTTCGACAATACCTCTTGGGTTCAAAGTTAATCATGTTCACCGATCACACGACATTAAAATACCTTTTCAACAAAAAATATATAAAACCAAGGCTCATCTTAAGGGTGTTACTTTTACAAGAGTTTGATATAGAGGTGAGAGATAAAAAACGAGCAGAAAATGTGGTTATGACCACTTATCCAGACTGGAAGGAGGGGAATGAAAGCCAAGTGATGATATTAATGAAACTTTCCCCAATGAGACCCTCATTCTACTGAAGAGTTTGACTACACTATGGTTTGTTGATATCACAAATTATGTTGCCAATGGTAAACTTCCATCATATTTATTTACCAATAAAGGAAGAAATTCTTGCATGATTGTAACCAATATATATGGGATGAGCCAATTTGATATATAGCATTTGCTAATAGGTTAATGTGATGATGCGTTCTAAAGGAAGAAATGTTAGACATCCTAAAGCAATGTCACACAGGTCAATATGTTAGGTATTATAGAGCCAACAAAATGGCAGCTCGGATTTTTTAGAGTAACTTTTCTTGGCGATAATTGTTTAAGGATGCTCAGATCTTCTTAACGTAACATGATCAATGCCAAAGAATAAGTATCATCTCCAAAAGAGATGAGATTCCTTTTATCCAATATTTTAGAAGTGGAAGTCTTCAATGTATAGGGAATGAATTTTATGGGTCCATTCCCATCTTTATTGGGAAATATTTACATTCTAGTAGGAGTGGATTATGTTTCATGTTGGCTGAAGTAGTAACATTTTCAGCCAATAATGGGGAGGTAGTGCAAAATTTCATTAAATGGTTACTCAACCATTTTGAAGTGCCATGTACAATAATAAATGATAGAGGCCCATATTTCTGAAATAGATCTTTTGATGCCCTAATAGTTATGCATTAGTATGTGTTTTCTAAGTATTTGGTATTTGTTTCTTGCATGATAGATTAGTATTATTATGTTTTAGGACTTGTTTTTTGTGTTTGATACTGGTTTAGGGTAGGAATTGATCATTTTGGTATAGGAATAGAGGGTGGACACCTTTGTGGTTGACCTAGGGGCTAAGAGAAGAGAAGAGAAGTGAAGTTGTTGAAAAAAATAAGAACCTATGATCATGGAAAAGGGTATGTTTCCCACGATCGTGGAAAATCTAGGTAGAAAGTTTGTTAAGATAACCCATGATCGTGGGAAGCACAAGTGTAATTCCCACGATCGTGGGAACTAGTCTTCGTGACTTTATAGGTAAGAGAATTCTGAGATGTATAAGAGATGCAAAGAACTTGCTTTTTTGAGCCAAAAGATAGAGCTAGAGCCTAGAGATAGGTAGAGATTGAAGGTTTCATTCCCGATTGGGCAAAGAACACCTCATCATCCAGATTTTCTATATTTGGGAAAAGAAGAGGAGGAGCAACCCAGTCTAGTTTTATTTCAATTTCTTTCTCTTCTAACATGTTTATGATGGATTATTTGATTGTTAGGGATGTTATGGATATTATGATTGGCTAAAGCAATTTTTAGGGTTTGTTGTTTGAACTATTTGTGAATCTTTGGTCATTGATTTAATGATATATATGTTTGTGTTATTTATTTTGCTTAAATCTTGCAATAAATCGAGAGAGTGAGCTTGAAAATATGTGTTAATTGTTCAATAAGAGTTGATGATTAATAGACTTATAGTGCTACATGTGTTTTGTTCTTTTGTTTTCTTCTTCTGCTGTCATTTTGTGCTTCTACTTACTGCACCCTTCCATCTTTGTTTTACTATAATTACAAAATCCTTTACATTAAATTCACATTCTTGCATGGGGCTATCATATGCATTTTTCATGTAGCTTCATCATCTTGATTTTATTATCTTTACTTGCTACAATATTTATCATTTTTGTAAGATGAAGACAAGTGAATATAAATCTTCGAAAAACGACCAAAATATAGACCCTTTAACTCACTTTAACTTCTTTGCTTCTAAATTATGCCTAAAATCACATATGAGTCAAAGTGAGTATATTATATAATTTCAAGTCAATAATTGCTAAGTGTTATGGAATAATTTCATAATCAATTAAGCACCTATCAATTTTCTCCACATATAGCTTTTGACCGTCCTCGACTAAAACATCAAAATTAAGCTCAAAGACTTGAAATATTTACTCAATCCTCATATTTTCCAAGAATAAATAATCATAACCAAAGATGAATGACTTTCAAAAATCATAGTAAGAAATCAACATTCCAAGCTTTTACTCATGATCAATAAACATTCATTATCTTTAAAAATCAATCAATCTAACGGTAGACTCACCAGTTCATCACTATGATGTCATTTTCTTCTTGGATATTGTTATGTTGCACGTTGTTTTGGTCCTCCTTAGGGAGATGTTCTCCTAGTGCTACATGCTCTTTGTTCTTTTATTTTCTTCTTCTACTTTCATTTGTGCTTCCACCTACTACAGCCTTCCATCTTTGTTTTACCATAAATCTAAAGTCCTTTCCATTAAATTCATGTTCTTACATGGGGTTGTCACATGCAATTTTCATGTAGCTTCATCATCTTGATTTTATTTCCTTTACTTGCTCCAATATTTATCATTTTTGTTCGATGATGACAAGTGAATATAAATCTTCAAAAAGTAACCAAAATATAGAGCCTTTAACTCACTTTAACTTCTTTGCTTCTGAATTATGCCTAAAATCACATACGAGTCAAAGTGAGTATATTATGTAATTTCAAGTTAATAATCACTAAGTGTTTGGAATAATTTCATAATCAATTAAACACCTATCAATTTCCTCCACACTTAACTTTTGGTCGCCCTTAACTAAAATATCAAAATTAAGCTCAAAGACTAGACACATTTACTCAATCCCTATATTTTGCAAGAATACAAAATCATAACCAAAGATGAATGACTTTCAAAAATCATAGCAAGAAATCAACATTCCAAGATTTTACTCATGATCAATAAACATTCATTACCTTTAAAAATCGATCAATCTAATGGTAAACTCAGAAATTGTGTTTAACTAAAATATATTCATGAGTATACTCAACACAATTCATGATCATGACAATCTACAACGTTACATATCATTTCATTTCTCCACCATTAAAGGTCACATGCAAAATCATGAATCAAAGGACTTTTCAAGGTTGTAATGTGGGTAAAGGTAAGGTAAGATGTATATGGGTCAAGTAATTTGAAAGCCATTAAACTAGTCAATCAAAGCAACACTCAATGTGACATCAAATGCACAAGTTAACACTCATCAAAAATTGGGTACCGTCAGCAATGACAAATGCAACATTTATATTTCACAACCTAATTTAGTTCTCACACATAAACCATATAAAGTATATACCAATATGAAGGAACCACTCATACAATTGACGACAATACATTGAAACCATAAAAGAGTTAACCTTCAAAGCCAACATCTACCTCATATTCAACATACTACAATAACACATTCATTACAACTTAATGAGGATGCATTAAATATGAATAACCTTGCAAATCACATATGCACTTCCTCCTTAATGCATTTATTTAAACAATTTCTTTTTCTTTTTCTTTTTTTTGGTTTTTCTATTTTCTTTCTTTCTTTTCCTTTCTTTTCTTTTCTCTTGTAAAAATTAAAATAAACTACATCATTATGGGAATTTCAGTGATAAGATATAAAATAACATCCCAACATTATAACCATACCATATATATGTACACCCTCACAACTCAACAATCACAAATGTTCCACTAACTTTATGGCATGGATAGGACATTAGGTGAAGTATAAAACATGCAATGTGGTTCAGAAAGAAAGGCTAACAAGGCTCAAAGGGGGCTTAATAAGGGGAAATTAATGTTAATAGGGAAGGTTATTAGGCCAATGTAGCTTATGAAACAAAGAATGCTTAATCATTTCCATATTAATGCATGTGATAAAAATATGGTTTCAAATAGAAACTCAAAGCAAAGTTAGGATATACATGTCATGAAGGTCACATATTATCAAAAAACAATGAGATTGATATGGATGTATCAATCTAATATGACTCAAAATCTCATCGGCTTTGTCTACCACTAGTCACTACTCCTCTAAAGATAATGCACATCGACTAATCACAAGAGTAAAAATACATGTTAAAGTTGTTATGAAATTCTCTAATCAATTCACACTTTAATCATGACTATATAGTCACAAAAGCAACAGAAAATGAGAGAATGTTTGTTTGTTTGTTTTATTCTTTCTCTCATTTTGATTGAAAACTTAAAACAAGTAAAACAAACAAATTCAAAAGCACAAATACATATAAAAAGTAATGTGGAAATGTAAAGAAAAGAAATTTACTTCCCTTCGGTTGCCTCCCAAAAAGCGCCTTTGTTTAGGGTCAATGGCTGGAGTCCATGTTTCCTCCTCACGTGACAAAATTGTGATCTTCATGTGTCATATGTGGCTCCTCCATGTGAGGTTCTTCAGGATAGGGCCTCAGTTGATGATCTGTTATATTCACCATCTTCTCTATCCTCTGACTTTTATCCTTAACTTAATCCATACACTCTAGAAAGATTTCAAATTTCTCTTTGCCTTTTTCTTCCTGATTTAATTTCTCCAATTTGCTATGTAAAGGTGAAGAGGTAGTCTAAAAAATAATCATGAACTCAGTACTCACCTTCGAGCTAAATGATATGTCTTTTTCTGGGTTGAGCTCCTCCTTAACTTCTTTTTCACATGCAACTCCTTGGGTATTGCTCTTAAAATTCTCAAACTTCTCATCACTATGTAAGGTTTCTGCACTAACATCTATTGGGTATATCTCGAGTTGATACGACTGCTCCTCTTCCATTTGCGATTCTAGTTAGTCAATCCTTACTACCATCTCACTCATTTGACTTGCCACATTATGGAGTCTAGATGTTGTATCCTACCAGAGTTATTGTATACCTTGTTGAAGCTACTATTGTATATCTTATTGGAACTGCTGGAACTATTGTTGTACATCCTGCTGGAATTGTAAAGTATTAACAATCATAACATTAATCAATTCTTCCAGAGTTGTACTTGAATGTGATAAGAAACTTCTGGTCTATATGAGAATTGTTGTGCATCCTACAAATTGTCATCAAAGTAATTATGATGGTTATCCCATCCATAACCAAAGTTAGGATTATTAGTCCAACCTTGGTTATAGGATTGGGAGTAAAAGTTAAAGAAAAATTACTTCTATTTATGAATCTTTTTATTTATCACAAACACGAAATAGAAAAATGAAAGGATCACGAAATAGCTGAAAAGAAATCAATTACGAATAAATATATACAAAACACCAATTAAAATCACAGATAAAAATTAAAAAACCTCACTCCTCGATAATGGCACCAAAATTGACAGTGCATTGTAACTCTAGTCAAAGCAAACTAGACTACTACTATAGCAGTGGTGAGTCTCGGTTGATCCCACAAAGCGTCTGTGTAAACTCAGTGAAATGAAATTAATCGGTGTTTAGGTTAGACGGGATTTCGTTTTAGAAAGAAGAAAATAAAATAAAGTAAAATAACTAATAAAAACAATGTAAAGAAAACATGGAGCAAATAATAAAGGTGGAAAATTTAATAGGGACCTGATTTTTTGGTTCAATCTCAACCTACACCCTAATTAAACATATCTTATTGATTTGTTGTTATCAAACCTCTTCTAGAAACTATTAATCATGGTTAATAATTAACTCGAGTTTTCTCTTATGTATTGTTTAATCAAGATATGATCTTTAATCAAACCTAACTATCGAATAACCTAGGATACGATCTTTAGATTCAATTAGGTAGTAGCATTATGAATTAGGAAAACTGATTAATCAAGGTAACAACCATATACGATGCATCATTTAACCTACATTGTGTTATCCCTAGTGGTTACGAATCATTAGTCGTTACACATGAATCTCAACATAATAATTACAAATTTGTTAGATCAGAAAAATAAAGCACGCACGATTTGGATAAAATGGTAGATTTCAAAGCTTTTTAGAAACCAAAATTGCAGTGGAAGTAATATAACCAAATCAAAATGCATAGCCATACATGATACAGTATAAGGAAAAACATTTGCATAAACACAAGATGAAAATTATTACCGACTCCTTTTCTATAGCTTTGTCTCCTCACTGTGCTATCCTATCCTCAGTAATGTATCCTTTTCTTGTTATTGTATCCTCTTCTCGATATTGTATTCTTGACCAATCCAATCTACCACTTGTTCTTCTTAGACAACTTGGTTAACAAGATCCTTTGAAGGGAAAGGAGAAGAAAACTTGAAAAGATTTTGCCTTAGAAAAAAGAAGCCAAAGATGAGACACCTCTCATGTAATTTTCGGCTCACACATGTAAGATAGGAGAGAGAGAGAGATAAAAATTCAACAACCTTGTCTTTTTTTTTTAAATTTCAGTTAAGTCTCAAAAGAAGAAGTGAAGTGCATCCAATGCCTCACTTCCTTCCTTAATCAATCATAAAGAAGCCAATAAATGAGACTCTTCTCATTTATTTTAAGATGGCTATATGAAAAGACCAATAACCTAAAAATTTCATCTCATTATCGATTTTTTGTTGCTGAAAGAAGGAAGATGGTCCATCAAATGCACCACTTTCTTTTTTAATCCAATGAATGTTAATAGGTTATATGCCATCATTAAATGACTGCCATTAAATCATTTAATGATAAGATCATTACTCTATTTAATGACAATAAAGCATGTTAAAAATCATCTTAAATATAGTAAACTAATTTTAAATGTGCAACTGCACATTTAGTCCATTAAAACCAAAATCCACCTCTAACTTTGTTTTAATTTAATTAATCTAATTAATCAAATTAAACCAAAGTCTAGCTAATTTCTAAATGTTCATATAGGCTTATAATTGACAATTAATTAAAGTAAGCCCAATATTCAATCATAGGTTTTATAACTTCTATTTGTATTTCTTACTTTGTTTGATAACTGATTGAGCCCAAGTTTATTATCTAAATTGGAAACATTTTCGTAGCCTTTACTATAATTTTTGACTCCTAATGCTTGATTTTGTGTTAAAATTAATCCTTGAGTGTGCACTTTTATTTTATGAAATTTGATAGTAAAAATTGTCACAATTGGTATTAATTGCATTTCTTAAATTTTCTAAGAACAATTGATACTACAAATTGCTATTTTTGATTGTAAGATCCTCAAGGAGAAGGAAGTCAACGTGCTGAATTGAAGTCAACATACCCTTTAGGAAAAGTTCATAGCGTCGAGCCCATTTGTCGCCACAGTGAAGAACGATGAATCGGGGGAAACTTTCGGGAAAAGTTCGTCACGGCAAAGATTAATTCTCTTGCCACAACAAAGGATCCAAAAAAAACCAACGTCGCAGCACGAAACGTCGAAAACTTGAACATATTTGGGAAAATCACTCACTATTCTAACTCGACCCGTAACCCAACATTTAAAAACATGCCAAATTAGGTTATGAAAAACACACAACACTTTACAGAGAGAGCCGACGACACATACGCATTTTCATCTCTCACTCTTAACCTTCATCCATCACCCATTATTTCACTTCTCATCGTCGCTCTCATCATTTGGTTGCTCCTGCCTTATGCTTAGCTAAGAACCATTTCCTCTTGAAGATGTAGCGACGACTTTAGTTTGATGGGCTTTAAAGGGGAGTAGTTTTACATTGTCATATTTAACTACATTGTTATAAACTCCTGAGTTAAGATTTATGCTTTGTACTTAGATTTTTCTTGATTAGAGTTTAATCAAGAGTTGAACAATGTATTGTGTTATGGATTTGTTTATGTAGAACTTGG
>JANSVA010413748.1:0-22374 GCA_025504915.1 Erythroxylum reticulatum | reverse complement strand
TTCTAAGTCCAAGTTCAACCTTTCAAGGTCATATCAACTTGGCCTATACACTTTAATCTCGTCATTTCTACTTATATCCTTATTTTTCCTCAGACAATCCATGACAATGTATTCACATTTATATCACATTCGAGGATATATCACCCAATTGCAATTTCGATTTCATATTCAATAATACATCCATCGATACAATTACACTGAATCTTTATCTCTTATATCCATCTGTATACTATTTCTTTTCCCATATATATATATATATACTCAACCAATCCAGAATTTCCGATGCATAATCATTATGAATTTTCGGTGTCAATTTTTTTAATATCCCCTTATACTGAATTACAAACTCTTAGCACTATACTCACATAACCATTCTGGTTCCAATTTTATGCTTTTGTGATCATATCGATTTTATGATTTCATTTCATTATGCCTGTACAGTTTAGTCTCCTTTCTACTTGTATTATCATTTTCCTCAATCAATCCCCAACAACATACCTATTCATATCTATATCATCTTCAAAGGTACATACCCACATTGGGGTGAACCTTTATCCATTATACAAAACCAAATACTATTTCTCATTTTCAAGATGTCCATAAACCTTTATTTTCGTACATTCTATCAGATCATCAATTTTCTCAATATATTTAACCGCTCAAAATCTTAAGGAAATGCTCACGCATGTGACTCATACTAAGGATCAGTTGCCGTAGTCTGCTATGACATGACTACTATGCATATGCATATAAGCTGACACATATTTCAAAATACCCATATAAGATAGTACTTATGGGCTCTAATATCACATAAATGTAGCACCCCATTCCCGTAAGACCCGAACCTGATATCGATGGTGATATCTGAGTCCGTGACCAGCGAGGGTGGCGTGCTAAAGCACTCAATATCACAAAAGTCGGTATAATTTTTTTTTTCTTTTTTTATAACATAACATGCGGAATACATACACAAATTGGCCCCACATTCATTCATCAACATTTTCAATTAGCACAATTTTCAATAGTCATTCGGGCCCTTCACAAATACAAAACACTTGAATCATTTCGGAATATCAATTTATACAAGAAGTGCGGAATACATAATTCAATATAGAAAAGATAGAGAAATGCAATGCAGACGCGAACTGATCCCGACCTCTATTCTTCACTTGCATGCTGTATGTATACTCCCGTTGGCCCAACGGGGTATTCTTCTAAGTCTTGAAAAATATTTGCAAATTTTGGGTGACTTTTACGAACTCAATGAGTGAACCCTCATTGATGAGTTTACTGGATCGAACACACATATCACATATTTCACTAATATTCATTCAAAGGGTTCAATCTTATAATGTTATATACATGAGACTCACATTCGTTGTTATTGTTGTGAACGAGTGCCCATCATATACTTATACACAACATTTTCTAAACTCAATGAACTAGAATCCTTCAAAACAAAACCAGAAGATTAAAAAATATCTCACCTTCATTCTTTACCAAATGAAGGAATACTTGGATCAAAAGGGAAGCTCTTCTCTTCTTCTACTTGTTTCCCTTCTTGATCTACTCCAAAATCTCTCTTGCAGGCTAAGGAAGTTGAAACCCTAACTTGTTGTCTCTTCTTTCTCTCATTCTCTTCTTCTCTTTGTACTTCTCTCTCTTTTTCATGACATTCTCTCTCATTTCTCTAGAATTTTCGTTATTCTATTCTATTTCCTTCCATTCACGTGTTTCTACTCCATTTATAGGTAAGATAACACTTCTTCTTCCATTTATGCCCTTAATGACTAAGAATTATCTCATTTGCCCTTCTATTTATGCCTTATGTCTTTTACACGTAAGTGTCTTGCCAAAAATACCCTTGAACATTCTAACATAACACTTTCTTCTAGAAGAATTTTCTCTATTGTCTTACGTTTCTAATGATACCAAAAGCATTCAATTTGGTTCAGTAGTGTGAAAGTTATACTTCAAACATTTTAGAACTGCGCTTGTCCCAAAAAATGTACTATGCACAACTTCCATATGAAATTTAAACATCTTATAGCCTGAATTAGGTTTCAAGTTCTACATAACATTTGTATCTCCATGTCTCTAATTTACCACAAATCAGAAATCATCTCATTTGGATTTGTAGAGCTCCAAAAATTATAAAAAAATGCTGAAATATGTTCAGTGGAATAACATCAATTCATACTATTTAAAATTACACTCACTGTACCCGTCCCACGTTTTCCACTAAATCTTTCTCGGTTCATTTCATATGGCTATGATTTTTGTCATATATATAGAGCAACGTCTTAAAAATCCAACGATCTAAGAATCAAGTCATTCGGGTGTCTATAAAAGGAGTTATGGACAAAAGAATCAAACATAGCTTGGTCCTCAATCATATTGAACCTCTCTTGGGAAAATTAATATAACTTTCTGTGGAAATTTCTGATTAAGGTGTTCTTTTGATGGTTTGAAAGAAGAATGCAAGATCTACAACTCTCATTAAAACTTAAAGACCAATTCTATAATCTAGAGGATCAAATTTGGATTATAATATGTTTAAGCCAGAATGAGACAATGCTGACGTTATTCAGAGATGAAGCATAATGAGACGGTCAAACTGAGATGCAAAAAGTTAAACTAAGACGATAAACAGTAACTGAGATGATAGGATGAATAGTAACTAAGATGGTCAAACTGAGACGCAAAACTTCAAATTAAGACGATAAACAGTAATTGAGACGATAGGATGAACAGTAACTGAGACGCAAAAGTCAAACTAAGACGATGAACAGTAACTGAGATGATAGGATGAACAGTAACTGAGACGGTCAAACTGAGACACAAAAAGTGAAACTAAGATGATGAACAGTAACTGAGACGATAGGATGAACAGTAACTGAGACTATAGGATGAACAGTAACTGAGACGCAAAAAGTCAAACTAAGACGATGAAACCTCATAACTTGTAATGCTTGTATCTTTCGATTACGTTATCCAAAATTTATAAACTTTATATCTTTAGAAAGCTGGTAAAAACATATACAACTTTCAAGAAGATAATTTTGCCAAAATCGTTCTATATAAATCCACAATTTCTCCCGAAGTCAGAACACGAATTTCACCTTCAGCTCCCAATGTACTGGACCTAGTTTTCACTTCATGACAAATTTTGAGACTCTTAGAGATAGAATTGAATTTTAATGTTTTCATAAGAAATGTATCCATATATCTCTAGGTTAATCTAAATTAAGAATGATCTCATTTGGACAACTAGAGAAAACTTTGTGGCTAAAAGACTGAAGCATATTCAGGAAACATTTTCCAAATCACTACCAATTTTGTTTCCACATCTTTCCTTATCTCAACTCATACCTAGATCACTCTTTCCACTTTCTATAATTCTCATTTTCAATAACATCACATTTAAAAACAATCATGCCTATAAGTTATCAATGAATGCATGTACACTTAATTTTGTGCAAAGATTCAATATTTATGTGCATACATGCTAACATTATGCATGAGCAAGAAAAATGCATTTCCTTAATCTCTCTTTGAGCTTATATGCATTGAAATTTTAGGTCCTAACCCTTGATACGGGGACAGGATGTTACAGGCAGGGTAATGAACCCTTTCTCTCACAGATGCAAAAGGCACCTCTTTTGCAAGTGTATGTGCCTACTCCTTTAGATCCTAGGTTGTTTTAGGCCTTTGCTCAAGCTTTTGTCCAAGCCATGGGCTAGATGCCGCAAACTTCTATTCTAACCCCGACTAAGAAAGGGAAATAGTTTGATAAGTTGAGGAAGTATAAGGCAGTGGAATTTTATGGGACCACTGATCTAGAAGAAGCTGAGACATGGATGAGAAAGATGGAATAGATTTTGGAATCAATAGATTGTGAAGATGACAAGAAGGTTGAATATGCTGCAAGTTTATTATAAGGGGATGCTCTGCATCGGTGGGAAAGTATGCCAGGGAGTCAGATAAAGCCACTAGTGTTGATATGGAAGGACTTTTTGACTGCTTATAAGAAGAAATATCTATCCAGTAGAAGCAGAGACAATTTTTAAGCCTCACCCAGAGGGAGATGACGGTGAGCGAATATTAGCGTAGATTCATACAATTGACCCAATATGTAGCTGAGTTGATAATGAGTGAAGTGGCTAGATTTCGAAGGTTACAGGACTACATTTGGTCATCAAAGAGAAAGTGGTGGCCCAAAATTTCTATGACTTCCAACAGTTGGTTAAAGCAGCACTAAGGGTTGAGAATATGGAAAATATAAAGAGTGTTGTGAACACAAAAAGGAAAAGGGAGAGAACAGTTCAAGAGCGGAGGTGGTGCTATTATGTCAGAAAGGAGTGCCAAAGCTTTCCCTGTGCAATCTGGGGAGAGGAGTAGTGGTGTAAGCAGGTCTAGACAGATGAGAACTATTTCTCATCAAGCCTCAACCGGGGGAGGCAGTAGTAAGAGAGAAGGGAATAAGTCATCCATCCCTAAATATGCCTGTAGTATTCCAGACGAGATGGAAACCAGATGCAATCTTCAAAGAGGGCTGAGACTGTAGGACCCAAGAGTGTAATTGAAGTAGGAAGCTCGAGTGCGAGTAAGAAAGTGAATACTCCAGGGATACTGAGGGGACAAACACAAGATAGAGTTTTTACAACTACAAGGGAGGACACAAAAATTGCTCTGAAAGTTTGACTAGTATTGTTAACTTATTTTATAGTGATGTTATTGTTTTGATTGATCTAGGGTCTACCCATTCATTTGTTTCATCAATTAGAATTATGCATGGAAGAAGTTTAAGCCTATTAGATGGCTTTTTGATGATTAGTATCCATATTAGACAATATATCATTATTAGTCAAGTATATAGAGATTGTGAGATATATATTAGTGGAGAACAATTAGTGGTTGATTTAATGCTGTTGAAGATGGTGGGATTAGATGTGATTTTGGTCATGGATACGTTAGAGAAGTATAATGCCAATTTAGGTTACAAACAGAAGGCAGCGAGTTTGTGTTGCACATAGGTAGAAAGGTGGGGTTTGTGTGGGATAAGAAAGCAATTCCGCCTAAAGTTATTTCGGCTCTGATAGTAGAGATAATGATGAGGAAAGGATGTGAAGCACTTTTGGCATATGTGGTAGACATGAAGGTAGATGGAGGGAAGTTAGAAGATATTACTATGGTCACTGAGGAATTACTAGGACTATCACCCCCTAGGAAAATTGAGTTTCCTATAAAGCTTCTTCTAGGCACAGCACCAATCTCAATTCCACCTTGTCGAATGGCTTCGGCAGAATTGAAAGAACTTAAAGAGAAATTAGAAGATTTATTGGAGAAAGGGTATATTGGGCCAAACTCTTCACCTTGGGGAGCTCCAGTTCTTTTTGTAAAAAAGAAAGATGGATCGTTGAGAATGTGTGTAGCCTATAGGAAGCTTAATCATGCCACTATCAAGCATAGATATCCACTTCCACGCATAGATCATTTGTTTTATCAAATGCAAGGACAAAGCTGTTTTCCAAGATAGATTGAAGATCGGGTTATCACCAGTTGAGAATAAATGAGTCTGATGTGTCAAAGACTATTTTTAGAACACAGTATGGGCATTTTTGAATTCTTAGTTATGCCCTTTGGGTTAACGAATGCCCCTGCCGTTTTTGTGGACTTAATGAATAGAATCTTCAAGCTATTCTTAGACCGATTTGTCATAGTCTTTATTGATGACATATTGTTTTATTCCAAGAGTGATAAGGAGCATAAGGAACCTTTGAGAATTGTCATGGAGACATTGAGGAAGAAAGTGTTGTATATCAAATTTGATAAATGCCAATTTTGGCTAAGGGAAGTGGTGTTCCTTGGATATGTAATTTCGAAAAAGGAGTGTGTATGGATCCAAGAAAAATAGAAGATATGGTGAAATAGGAATCATCTAAGAACATAGAAGAAGTGAGGGGTTTCTTAGGTTTAGTTGGGTATTATAAAAGATTTGTAGAGGGCTTTTCTATGAGAGCAACCCTACTTACCAAATTGACACGGAAGAATCAGAAGTTTGTGTGGACAAAGGAGTGCCAGAACAATTTTGAGGAATTGAAAAATAAGCTCACAACTGCACCAATTCTGACCTTACCTTCTATTAGTGACGAGTATATAGTAGATAGTGATACCTCGAGAAAGGGATTGGGGTGTGTGTTGATGCAAGAAGATAAGGTAATTGCTTATGCTTCTAGGCAATTGAAACCTTATAAGATGAATTATACTATACCTGACTTAGAGTTAGCTGCCATAATTTTTGTATTGAAAATATAGAGACATTACTTTTATGGAGTCATTACTAAGGTATTTACAGACCATAAGAGTCTCAGGTATTTGATAAGCCAGAAAGAGTTGAATCTAAGACAGACGAGGTGGTTAGAACTGTTATAAGACTATATCTTGATGAGTTAGCCAAATTGAAAGTGACATTGAAGCAAGCAAAATCGGGTTATATATTGGCTAATTTCAGAGTAAGGCCAGTATTGAATGAGAAGATTAAGGAATTATAGGAGCAAGATGAGTGTTTAAGCAGGCTCAGAGAAGAGATTAAAAATGGTAAACCTTCTGAAATAGAGATAAGAGAAGAAGGATTGATGGTGGTAGGTAACACATTATGTATTCTAGATATGTTAGAATTGAAGGATGAGATTCTTGATGAGGCACACAATTCTCCTTATGCAATGCACCCGGGGAGTACGAGAATGTATAGAGATTTGAAAGAGCATCTTTGGTGGAAAGGAATGAAGAAAGAAGTTGCAAAGTATGCAAGAAAATGCTTAGTATTCCAACAAGTTAAAGCAGAACATTAATCGTCTATCAGTAAGCTTAAACCTTTGTCTATTCTTGAATGGAAGTGACAGAAGATTACAATGGATTTCTTGATGGGATTGTTAAGGACTAGTAGGAAACATGATGCAATATGGGTGATTGTCGATAGGCTAACCAAGTCAGCACATTTGTTGCCAATTAGATAGAAAGATTCTTTGAATGCTTTGGACAATAAATACATAGATGAGATAATTAAGCTCCATGAGATAGCTTGCAAGAGGCTTTGGAAACTAAGTTGCATTTTAGCATAGTTTTCTATCCACAGACTGATGGACAATTGAAGAGAACAATACGAACTTTGCAGGTAATGTTAAGAGCGTGTCTTATGGATTTCAAAGTCTTATGGGATGATCATCTATCATTAATTGAATTTGCTTTCAATAATTCCTACCACTCAGGAATTCAAATGGCACCTTACAAAGCTTTGTATGGTAGGAGGTGTATAACTCCTTTTTGTTGGGATGAGGAAGGTGAAAGGAGACTTGTAAGACCTGAGTTGGTATAAGTTATGGTTGACAAGATTAAATTAGTGAAACAGAGACTCAAGGCAGCTCAAGATAGAATGAAGAGCTGTACAAATGCTTATAGAAAGGAGATGGAATTTGAAGTTGGAGACAAAGTGTTTCTTAGAGCCTCTCCATAGAAAGGAGTTTTGAGATCTAGTAAGAAGGGCAAGCTCAGTACAAGATATATAGGCTTATGAGAACATTGAGAAGGTTGGACCTTTAGCCTACAAGTTAGTTTTACCACCATAATTGTTTATGATCCACAATGTTTTCCATGTGTCAATGTTAAGAAAGTATGGATTAGATCCTTCTCACATAGTCCGACCTTTAGAAGTACAATTAAGAGAGGATTTGACTTATGAAGAACAACTAATAGTGATTCTAGATTCGAAGTAAAATGTTTTGAAAAACAAGATTGTGAAGCTGATTAAAGTCTTATGGAAGAATCATGCAAAAGAGGAGGCAACATGGAAGCCTTTGGAAGCAATAAAGGAGAAGTATCCACATCTTTTTGTAAGCTCAAGTAAGAATTTCAAGGACAAAATTCTTTAAGGAGGAGAATTGTTGGACCCTAAATTTTTCTTTATTTTATTATTTATTTTCCTTAGAATTTAGTCCATTAAATTAGCAAGCATGAATAGAAGTTGGAGTTATTAAATGGATAATGTTATAATTAGGTTAAGATAATATGGTGTTTAATGGATTAAAGGAGTTAGAGACATAAAAGACAAAAGAAGGGGCAAAATTGAGAGAACAAGACTAATGAGGGGTATAATAAGAACAGCAAGATAAAAATTAGTCTTGAATAAGTGAGAAAGAAGAGAGAATTGTGGGAAAAGAGAAGAGAGAGTTTGTGAGAGTGTTGGAAAAGCTAAGAGAGGAAGAAAGCAAAGGAGAAAGAAAAAGAAGGAAGAGAAATCCAGTTTGTTAGGCTTAAGCTTCATCACTTTCTTATAACTTTGATAGAAAAAAAAAAGAGTTATGAAGAGAATTGGATTTTGCATTGGGGTAAAGGGAGAAGAAGAGAATCATGAAAACCTAGTTAGATGTTTAAGGATTTTCAGCTAGGATTCTCTTTTTCTAAACTAGATAATCTATGGGTGGATTAAGCTTAAGTTTAATTTTTTTTCTTGATTATCAAACCTTATGGGTTTTCTTTTGTATATTGGATTGAATGGGAAATGTGTTTGATTGAATGAAAACTTGGTTTATTAAAGGAAACCAAGAAAACCCAAGTCAAGAGCAAAAGGAAGGCATCATTGAACTTGGATTTCTAAGCAAATTAGGTGGGTAATAAGTTTATGGTTATTGTGATAATAAGTCAATACTTGTTTGCTTGAGTGCTTGAATTGCTTGAATTGAATTGTTGTGATTGTTATGAAATGCATGACGATTTGCTACCATGATTATGCATTAGATGATGTTATGACATTTTACATGGATCAAAAGAGGATTTGCTTATGATTGGGTAAGAGAGGAACCATTTCATTCGTCACGAGCGCTGGATGTTGGGACTTCACTCTAGCAAAGCTAAAAGTTCACTATGGTTAACTACCAGAAAGGAGACTTCACCATGGTGAGCTAGCCAGTGCTACCATATTGAAATTTTTGACAAATTAAATGTTTCCGACTCTCCTCTTACATGATCCTCACTTGATCCACCCAAGTGGTCACCCTGGGAATGGGAACGAGACCCGGACCTCAAAATCATTTGTAATGTAATAATTAAATAGGGATTCTTCTTTGTAGAACCTATGACAGACTCACTAAACACCAAAGAATTAATAAAACCAAGACATTCTAATGACTCTAGCATTAATTCAAAATATCTGTGGCATTTAAGAATGGGTCATATCAATAAGAAAAGACTTGACAAGTTGGTGAAACATGGGATCTATATGGGCTTGGATAATGATTTGTTACCCACCTATAAATCTTATATTGAAGGAAAAATGACCAAAGTCTCATTTCCTTCCAAAGGAAATAAATCTGAATCCACGTGGAACCTAGTACATACTGATGTGTGTGGGCCTATGAACGTACAAGTTAAAGGAGGTTATGATTATTTCATAACCTTTATAGATGATTACTCTACACATGGCTATTTGGATTTGATGCATAAAAAGAGTGAGTCCTTTGAAAAGTTCAAATAATTCAAAGTTGAAGCTAAGAAGTAATTAGGCAAGCTATTAAAACAACTTCGATCGGATCGATGTAGTAAGTACTTATCTAGAGAGTTCCAACAGTTGCGAACTTCTTAAAGGAATAATTTTTGAGAAATCACAAAGGAAAAAGTGAAGTATTACTAAAGGAGTTAGCTATTTCATCCAAATCAAGAGTTGATTTGGATATAGCAGAATAAGATGTTGAAATGGATTCAAGAGTTCAATCAAAAGAGTAGCCTGAACATTAAGTAATGCCTAGACGTAGTGGGATGGTTGTGAGACAACCAGATAGGTATCTAGGTCTAGGAGAAGGCATAATTTCCATCTCAAACTAAGAAGAAACGGATCCCATTACTTATACACAGGCTATTAATGATGTTGATACAGAAAAATGGCTCAAGGTGATGGAATCGGAAATGGATTCCATATACACCAATGAAATTTGAATCTTTGTAGATCTACCACCAGATGTAAAAGCCATAGGGTGTGAATTGATCTACAAAAGGAAAAGAGGATATGATGGAAAGGTAGAGACTTTTAAAGCTAGATTGGTAGCTAAAGGTTGTACTTAAAAAGAGGGTATAGACTATGAGGAGACTTTTTCTCTAACTACCATGCTTAAGTCCATTAAAATTCTTTTAGCTATAACAGCCTATTTTCATTATGAAATATGGCAAATGAACGTCAAGATTACATTTCTTACTAGGGATCTTGAGGAGACCATTTATATGGCCTAACCAGAAGGATTCATTGAGCCGGGTAGTGAGTAAAAGGTACGCAAATTGCAAAGGTCCATTTATAAACTTAAGCAAGTATCTAAGTCTTGGAACATTATGTTTGATAAGTCTATCAAAACATATGGGTTCATACAAAACCTAGATAAGCCTTGTGTCTATAAAAGGATACAAGAAGACAAGGTTACTTTCCTAATTCGGTATGTCAATGACATTCTACTCATTGGGAATGATGAAAGAATGTTATCTACAGTTAAGGGATGACTGAATAAATAGTTCTTAATGAAGAATTTAGGAAAGGCTAGCTATGTTATAGGGATTAAGCTTATAAAGGATCGTAAGAACAAACTGATAGCCTTGTCTCAAATAACCTACATTGAGAACATGCTTAATAAGTTTTCCATACAAGATTCCAAGAGGGGTTTCACACCTACCAGGCATGGAATCAAACTTTCAAAGGAGTAAGCACCTAAAACCTAAAAGGAGGTTGAACGCATGCATAACATACCACGACTCGGTACCACATCGGGCCTATGACCACTATCGCATACTCGAGCTAAGGACACTCATAGTATCCTTAATCTGACTATACAAGGCTTACTAAATATCTTTTCTCTTTTTCTTTTTTTAAATTAGGCAACATAATGGCTACATTTTAAAAATCACTCAAATATCTACAAAAAATTTTAAACACACTTCTATATTCACATCCAACCATAACTTCAGGACTTTAAAACCCATTCAAAGCAATCTCAACAATAGTATCAAATGTTTCTATATAAAGTCTTTTACAACAACAAAACAATCAAGAGTTAAATTTATAAAATCATAAAGCATATCAACATAACCAATTTAATTAAAAATAGTTCATGAGTCACTACGCAACTAAAGTTTAAAACAAAAACTACCCATGTGCGGTAATACCTCGAAGCGTCAAAAGACCGCATGATCCATTCAGAGCTTCAAACTCACTAAATTAACCTGCATGGTTGGAAAGAGAAGAGGGTGAGTACACTATGTATTCAGTGAGCAAGAAAAACATATATTGCAAATAGAACTCGATACACACCAAGATAATGTAGATAACATATGAAGTGAACATACATTACATAGAAACATATAGGACTAGCCTATAACTCAACATATACTAGTTAGGAACCATATAGGCCTAACCTATTAATCACTTATTTGGTGAACATAGGTTCCAATTACAGTACACGAAACAAGAAAAACATCACATTTATAAATCAAATCTCATCAAAAAATAAATACCAGAGTAAGCCAAAATAATAATGTGTGACATCACTAGTTGGCCAAACTAGTGTGCACACCCACTGATCCTCGGTGTGGGCTTGACTTTCATCCATTGTGAGTCCAGGCTACAGTCAACAAGAGCATCATAACCCTAGGTGATGACCTCATCAGTGTCCAGACCCTAGGTGTGGAATCACCCATAAGTCCCGTAGAAAGGTGTCGATACGGGGACTCAACTTTTATGTACTAGTGTCAAAGGTATAGGGGTTGCTTAATCTGATGTGCCAATCACACGATTGACCAATCGTTATCTCAGCAATCAAAAAAATCATATAGAAATATTGAGTAGAAAAATTAAGTAAGGCACTATTCCTTTATTTATTGGTCCGACTGATAAAATGAAACTTTGTTATTGCTCTAAGCCAAAAGAGAACAAAAACAAGTGGCTTTCATAACTCGATTATGCATATGTAAATTCCAAAACATTATTTCATGCAATAAAAGTTATCTTTTGCATTCCAAATGCAAAGTTGTTCAAAAAAAAGTAATTTCGTAAATATATAAGCATATTAGCATCTATTTGAGATTTCAATTCTACTATTCATTACCTAGGTTCAAAATTCATATACAAGAAATCATACATGTCTTTGGGTGATCTAATCCCATATGAGAAATATGGTTTCCCCAACTCACCTCAAAGAAGTTGTACACTCCCTTACCTTCAACAATCCTCGGTATGAGATCCTTGATTCACAACTTCCGAGCCTTTATACATTAAAAAAATACAATGTATTTACTACTCAGACATATATGTCATATTTATACATTATCACATAAGTGTTAAAACACAATATCACTCTCTTTAAGCTATAGGATTTGACCATTAAACTCCTCAAATGGTTACTTCTTTACTATTCACATTAGCTTTTCTTTTGCATTTTCTAAGGCATTTAATGCCTTTAATCCAATACTTACTCATTTCAAAACATGATTAAGCACATTTTTATCTAATCACATTAGGCCATTATTCATCAATCTAAGCAACAATTCAAGTTTACTCTAAGTAAACATGAATGCCGCTTTCAATGTATATCATTAGGAATCCTTAAATCCTAATCCAAGTTCACTTAGACATTTTATCAAACCCCTAATGTGCATGATTTTCAAGTCACATTTTCAAGACTTTATTATAGTAATTTATGCTCCTTCCTTGCTATATATTAAACACTTCTAAACAATGACACATTTCACTACTCCATTCAATCCAATTCCCTTCATTTAAGCTACATTTATCATAATTACACAACTCATTACATATATCCATTACTTCTCCCATCATTTCGACCAAGCCTCATCCAATATAAATCTTCTTCACTTTTTATCATAAATTCACGTTATACATGTACAATTAACACCATAGAATTCATTTAAATCATCAATTTCAAAAGATATCCAAAAATTCACAACTTTCACCAAAGGGGGCATTTCAGTTTTGGCTTAAAGAGCCATCTCCATGACACATTTCATTCACCTAAACCATGTTTCATGCATATTCAAGCATGCAGAACAACATATCTTCATACCAAACTCAAAATCCTCATGTAGAGAGAGTTGAGACAAAATTTACCTAAACCTTCTTTTGGTGATATCTTCAAATAATTTCAGAATTTCTCAAATCTAATGATAGATTTGAGTTCCTTGACCCCAAATTAGCTTAGAACAACTTGATTTAGGTTAGAGAATCAAAAAGAGGGTTGAACTTTAGGGATGGCCGAAACTAGCTTCTTCTTTTCCTTTCTTCTCCTCTCTTTTAATTAAAGGAAGATGTTTTATGTCTTTAGCAATGGAATACATGGTCCTACATATGAAGGATCTAGCATTTTGACTCTTCTTTGAGTAAAATATGGTGAAATTACCTTTTTGCCCTTAGGTTATGTCGAATTACCATTATATCCTCCAAACTTTTCCAGCAAAACTTTTATATTTATTTTAGGCCTCAGACTTTTGAGAATAATAATTAAGCCCTTTAACTTTATAAAATTACATATTGATCCTCCAAGAATTGAAAAATTACATTTAAGTCCTTTACCTTTTAACAATTTGTAAATAAGCCCTTATATACATCAACTTTTCCAATTAAGCTTTCTAAGTGTCCCATAAGTTTGTAAATCATGTCTAGTCACCTCTAAGGCATTAGAACACATTTAATTCAACCACCATGGTAATATCCATCTAATGGACTTGGTTTTACACACTTAAAAGCTTATATGTCAAAAATCTCCATAATTTTGCATACCGATGAACTCTAAGTTCATGTAAGATCATATAACATTATAAATCATTAACATATATACCCAAAGGACTTAAATACATCCGTAAACTCATATATAAACATGTATGTATCAGTATACAGTAGCATCTCCAAGTATAGAACAATACAAAAGGCTCAGGGAGTCTGATGTTATATAACAATCCATATGCTTCGGCAGTTGGAAGTTTAATGTATGCTATGCTTTGCACTAAACCAGATATCTATTACGTAAAGGGATTGGTAAGCAGATTCCAGTCCAATCCAAGAATGGAGCATTAGACTGCAGTTAAGTGCATATTGAAGTATCTTCATAGGATGAAGAACTTAATGCTTATTTACTTTGGAAGTAATCTTATTCTGAAGGATATACAGATTTCGATTTCCAATCTGATGTTGATTTAAGGAAATCAACTTCTGGTTCTATATTTGTTTTAGTAGGTGGAGCCATAGTCTGGAAGAGTCAAGCAATCTTATATTGTTAATTCGACTATGGAGGCTGAGTAACCTGCTTGTGAAGCAGTAAAAGAAGCAGTCTGACTCCGCAAGTTCCTAAATGATTTTGAGGTGGTTCCGGAAGCAGAAAAGGCCATTATACTTTATTGTGGTAATAGTGCGGTAGCAGTTAATTCTAAAGAACCTAGGAACCATAAAGATGCCATACACATTGAGAGAAAGTATCATCTCATAAGGGAGATAATACAACGTAGCGAGGTGAATGTTATAAAGATTCCCACAGAGCAAAACTCTATTGATCCATTTACGAAGACGTTGTCCCAAAAGAGTTTTGAAGGTCATCTAGTAGGGATGGGAATGAGGGATATGTCAAACTTACTTTAGGGCAAGTGGGAGATTGTTGGAGTTATGTAAATATAGTGCCCTTAAAAGCAAGTGTATTTACATATAACTTAATTTTCTTCCAGTTACTTTTGTAATGAAAATATTTGTTATTAATAAAACAAAAGAGTTTGGTTTTATTTGTATGAGTACTATATATCTAGTCATAAGGTACCAAGATTCTTTTGTAAGTAATATACATATACCTGGAGATGTATGGGAAACATATATATTATTAGAATCTAAATTAGTTGATTAATAGTTGAATAATCAAGTTAGTTGCTTAATTATGGTTTAGACTGTAGTGTTGCGATTTATCTCTGTATAAGTAAAAGAGTTTCCTTCAAGGGAATGATGAGTTTCATATCATGATAGTAGTTGATTATCGATAGTGGCACTATTAACTATGTAACACCCCATGTTAGGGGTTAGAATGTTGAGGAATTTCAGTGCATTATATGCTTTGCATAATTGAGTATTCACTGATAAGTGCTTATGAATTTTTGAACTAATACAAAATAATTGTATATGCATTCATAACATTTTCGGGTAAAACAGATTTATACATTTGTTAATTATTGATTATTGGTGGTAAAAATTCATTTGGAGATTATTAGTAATATTTTAAAATTTTTGGGGAATTTTAGGAAATTTTTTGAAAATATTGGGGTATTTTATATTAAGAAAAATAGATAAAAGGCATTGTGAATTGTGGAAGCCCTATATGCATGACATATAGCACTTCTATATGGATGACAAATGGCTCATATGCAATGGGTCCATGTGTCAATGGATTAAGAAAACACATAAGCTCATGGTTTTGAAAGGAAAAATTCTATACCTCTTTGTTTTTCTTGGATTTTTGTTTTGTGCTTCATTCAACACCGAAACCCTGTTGTTCACTGTCAAAGCTGGGATTTTGCTGAAGAAGCAAGTAAGTTGTGTGATAGTTTTTTGGATACTTTGTAACTGAATTTGATGTTGTTGTAGCATTGGAAATGAGTACATACATGAATGGATCACATCGGTAATGCCCAGGATGTATTATATAAACTTGGTGTGAATTCGAAAATGTACAGATTGTGTATTTAAGATTATTAGAATTGAAGAATATTGTGATGTAATTAAGTGCAGAAAATTGTGGTATAGAACCGTGTGGCTATAGGTTATGCATTGGTTATGGTTTGAAAATAAAGTTACAGTAGTAAGAGAAAGTTATAGATGGTAAAATACGGGTGAGATTTAGTTTTTAGTAATTGACTTGAATCTTGAATTTTGAGTTATTCTAGAGTAAGAGAAGTTAGAATGAGAATGGATATGTAGTGAAAATAAGTTAGAAATGGTGAAGAAGAAAGATTCAAAAGATGGAGAAAATGCAGAAAATTTGAAAGAGTTACGTGAATAGTTCTTTATTTTGATGTTTACGTTTAATTTGGAATTTTTTGTTGTTGTGTGTTATGGAGCTGAAATGGAAGTAGAAAAGATGGTTAAAGCATTAAATGTATTGATTATAAAGTGTAAAAGAGAGAAAATCTAGAAAAAGAATGAAAGAAGAAGAAGAAAACTTGGTTTAGAGATGTCACGATCGTGCTTCTGCATGATCGCAACTTTGCTGAGGGGTGTTAGCGAGTCAAGATCACAACATCACTAGTTCATCTGGAGTGTCGCAATCCATGCTTTCCAAAGGAGGCTATTTTCTAAACATCCTTTGATCTTTTTGTCACAACTTCTTCACCCAACATTCGAATGATATGAGAATTGATCCAATAGATTCCTAACATGTTGTTCTACCTCTCCATAAAAATTGATAGCCTTCTGAACTGATTTGGAAAAAAAATATTGATGGAATGAAAGTGAGGGAATCTGTTGAAATAGTATAAACTGGGATGTTTTTACTAAATATACTTCTGTATTTTATTTATATCTAGATCTATTGATGTCTAAATGAAGTGATTCTTAATTTGAATCAAATTAGTCACAAGCCTACAAATTTTCTGAAGAGATTGAATTCAAATTCTACCTCTAAGAATTTTAGAATCTGATTGGAAGTTGAGATAAGAATTCTATTGAAACTTAAGTACAGTCTGAGATCTTTAAGCATAACTTTCAGTATACATAACCAAATGGATTGATCTTGGTCGCATTAGAAACTTAAGACATGGGAGAAGAACTTTTTAGAAGGAAGTGCTATCAAATTACCTTAATATCTTGATGAAAATAATTGAGCAAAGCGGACCTGAAAATTAGTTATTAGATAAATCTAGATTGATCAATCGAGTATGATTTCATATGATTAATAATGTGACAAGATTAAGGATACCAGAAATTTGTCATGAACATGCATCATACATATTCAGTATAAATGAATGTTCATTAATGAATTCTTAATGATACACAATAGTGATATGAGTTTGTACTAAATGTTTTAAAGGAATCCATATAGCAACCGATTCTAGATATTTCAAGACTTCTAGACAATAAGCAATAAGGGAGCTTTTGTAAGTAATTTAGATGGTCAATTTTGTAATTTGTTCAGTTAGTAATTTAGTAAGCTAGTTTTGATAGTTTTGCTTTGACTTTTTTGATTGCTATTGATTTGGATCACTAAATGATTTGCAAAGCTGTAAGAATGTGATATGCTTGAATTTATGATATGAAACCACTGATTTATATGTGAATTGAATTTCAGACATTTTTGTTTTTGAATCTGTTAAGTCTTAGTTGTGGATAAATAGGCATGTTTAGAAGGGTTTGCAGCTGCTTCTATGGCACTTCGGTGATGAGACTTTTGTCTCTCTTAGGCACTTCGATGTTGAGACTTAAGTCTCTCCTGGACACTTCAGTGTCGAGACTTTAGTCTCTCTTAGACACTTTGGTGTCGAGACTTCAGTCTCTCTTCTTTAAGTCCTGTTAGCTGCTTCTGTAAATGGATTAATAGACATCTGATTTTATATTCTAATTTATATTCAATTTTCGTATAAACAAAGAAACTATGTTCCGATTCTGAAGGGTTTATACCCTCCTTTGGATATTCAGTTCTGTTATCTGTTCATTCTGTTTTAAAATACTTTATTGTTTGATAAGATAAGATTTTAATTGCATGCTTATATTATTATATGATTCAGCATGATTAGTTTTCACTTTATGCATAGTTAGTTATTACTCACTAAGCTAGATGCTTAGTAAGATGGATTTGCCCCATGCAGCTTCAGAGCGAGGATTATAAAGGCTGAGATGAGTCAACTACAATGGCCAATAGAGAATGAGTCTTGTTTTGATAAAAATGTATTTTAAGTTATGTTTACTTGTATTTAAAGTGTATCACTCTGAACTATTGTAAGCTTTTGTAATAACTATGTTTTAGGCTGGTTTTGGATTTTGGGACTAATTTGTGCTTAGTTCAAATGATATAATGTATGTTTGCTTCAGTTTTTGAAAATACATGTAATGAATGTTTAGTATGTTTTGAAATGGTTCCGCATCGGTTTATTGTTTGTTTTTGTTTGTAAGTCCCATCTGGAACTTCTGTATCCTCCCAGGGGGTATGGTGTCACAAAATGAATATGGAATTAAGTACGTTTTTAAAGAATAAAGTGGGACGTTGCTTTAATCTTAAAACATACACCTTAACATTCTTTTATTATGAACCACATTCTTAATGAGTGGTGAACTCATATGTGTTTCATTATAATTCTTGACATGATCAGAATGGATTTTTACAGAGTATCAATCTAGTGTTTGTATGCTGGAATTATTAATTGAAACATATATCAGGGAACATTCACTTAAATAAAGAGTTTATAGTGACATCATCACTTATAGATGTTTTATAGAGTTTAGTGATTAAATTGGTGCCAGTAGTTTGATGGACTAGCTACCCATCAAGTCTTAACACTAAGATGAGATCTTGTGTTTTAATCACCATGTAGAGTAAAATGGGAGATCTAGAAGGAAAAACCAACATAAGGGTAAAATGGTCATTTTACCCTTTATTATGTGGATGGTTATAATATGGTTCATAATAAAGTTTTCAATTGGACATCTTATTTGAAACTTGTATTCTCATAATATTTAGTAATTCAAGAGTTCAAACAATTATTTTTAGTGGAATGATATTTGGTTGAAAAGCTGGAATTAAAGCCCATGATTGAATGTTGGGCTTACTTTAATTAGAAGCCCAAATGAACATTTAATATTGGGCTTGACTTTAGCTTGATTTGATTAATTAGATTAATTAAATTGAAACAAAGTTATTAAAGAAAGGAAGAGGGAATATTTCGATTTTTTATAGCTAAATTTGTAGCTACAATTTAACATTGAATTGCTAAATTAAAGACGGTTTTTATCATGATTTTATCATCATGAAATGGAGTAATGATCTTTTAATGATTGTCTTTTAATGATGGCATGTAATGTAACCTTTTAGCATTCATTTGATTAAAGAAAGGAAGAGGTGCATTTGATGTACTATCTCTTCCTTCTTTCATCCATAACTGAAAATAAGAAGGTCTCATTTAGGTTGTTAGACTTTTAATATAGCCATCTTAAATATATAAAAAGAGTCCTATTTATTGGATTCTTTATGATTGATTAAAGAATGAAGTGATGCATTGGATGCACATGACTTCTTTCTTTCAGGATAATCGAAATTGACAAGGAGAGTGAGAAGTGTTTTTGCATATTTGACTCACTCACTCCTCTCATGCATGCATAGCTGAAACTAGAATGAGAAGAGTCTCATTTTTGGCTTCTTTCTTCTAAGAAAAATCTCTTAAAAATATTTCTTCTCCTTTTCCCACCAAAGCATCTTGTTAACCAAGTTATCTAAGAAGAACAAGTGGTAGATCCAATTAGTCAAGGATACAACAACAAAGAGAGGATACATTGACAAAGGAAAGGGTACAAAAAAGTCAAAGCTATAGCAAGGATTCGGAAAGGATACAAAAGTGAGGAGTCAAAACTTATTCTTATGTAAATTATTTTCCTTATATCGTATCATGTATGGCTGAAACATTTCGATTTGGTTATATTATTTCTACTACGTTTTGATTTCGAAAAAGATTTGAAATCTACTATTTTAGCCAAATCTTGCATGCCTTTGTTTTTTATCTAACACATCTATCAACATCCCTACACTTAATTCTTTGCTTTTCCTCAAGCAAAATCAAACACAACCAATCAATTCCATCACTTCATTTTCACAAAGTTCAAATCATGCAATCCCTCAAAGTTTGGCCAACTCAAATGTAAAGTTAGTAATATATAATAAATATTTTTTGTTAGTGTACATAAAAAAACTCAACTTATGGAATCATCACTCAAAAATAAGTATAAACAAAAAATGAATCTTCCTCACGATTTCACTCATTTCCCTCAAGTGTTTAATGAATAGTGTTTCGCTCAAGCTCTCAAGCTCCGAATAGGAAACTACACTATAGGAAATTGTAGTAAAAATCCTAAACTAACGCATCACTTAATACTCTACTATGCTTGTGAATGGGTAAGCTAATAGGGTTTCGGGTTTTAAAATATGGTGTTTTCAAAAAGCAAAAGAGTTAAGGATCAAGAGGGTAGCAAGGGATAATAAAAGGTAGGTCATTGAAGCCAAAGGTTAACATAAAAAGGGTCTTAATCATCTCTATTAAGAATGCATCTGGTAGACTCAAACTGATTCAAAGCAAGTTCTAAAGGTAGTAACCTAAGGAAACATCACACAGTCAAAGAAATAAAATGACTATGGATGGAGTCATATAGGTTTAATCCTCATATTGCCTCAAATGAAAATTCATTATGCATCTCTACACTACCTCATTGCTCAAGTGTCAAATTTTTAGTAAGCTTATGCAATCTTTTTATCACTCAACATGGTTCACTCGCTACTTAAGTAGCTTAATCTTTGTTTAAGAATGCATTCAATCTCATTCCAACTAGCATGATAGAATCTTATGAAAAAAGAAATAAAAATGATTGAAGTGTGATTCTATTTCTTAACACAAAACAATATAAAACAATGCAATTTAATATGCTTGAAACATGCATCCTAATTAAGAAAATGCAAACAGTGACTAAAATAAACTAAAACAATGCAATTGAGAAAGCAAATGTCACCTCCGCACACTTGAACAATAGATAGTCCTCAATGTGACAAGGTAACCACAAAAGGAAACCAAAACATAAAAAACAACATTAAACAAACAAACAAACAAGTAAAAAAACTAATAAAGTAAACAAAATAACTTCAAAAGTAAAGGGTAAGAAAGCTCATGGAGATTGTGGTGGCGAAGGTGTAGGAGAAGGGAATTCAATGGTCTTTATCTAGATGAACTTGAGCAATTTTTTCTTGATGTACTACTACTTCTTATGCACTTATCGTATCTAGTTTTCGAGCTCATTACTTTATAGCGTCATTTGCTGATGATTTGTGACCACTTGGTTAAGGATTTTCTTAAACTTATCAACATTTTCTACTAAAATTGGTTCCTCTTCAACAAATTCTTCTTGGGGCTCTGGGGGCGCTTGAGAAGTGGATGATTGGTAAGTGACTACATCCTTGCCCTTCCTATTGTTAACAGCAGTGAGCTTCTAAGGATTTTGGAGCTCCATAGAATCCAACTCAAAAATTTCAGAGAGTCTCAAATAAGGTACATCAAACAAATTAGGGTTAGCTGAGCACACACTATCAACATCAAGCTTGTAATACGAAGCTAAAGCAATAATAATATAAGTCATACCAAAATATGAGCTTTTCTTATTAATGCAACTCATAATAGACCCAAAAATATGATACGAGGTATTCACTTTAATTTTACGATCCATTCACTTTAATTTTACGATCCATTCACTATAATTGTTAGTGGAAATCGACTTTAGAGTGAGAGAAAGTGAGAAGGTGAAGAAAGAAGAAGAAAGAGGGAGTTTTTAAAATCTTTGTCAAAGGATCCCATGATTGTGGAAATCCTTATGATTCCCATGATTGTAGGTTAAGGCTCTAGAAAGTTTCTAGAGAGCCTTCCCCCATTTGTGGGAAACAAACCCATTCCCACGATCATGGGTACTGTAACTTTTTCAACTTTTTAGCATTCTTCCAAGCTTAGCATGCATTCTTGAAATTCAAATAGCCTACAACCACATCAAAATCACCTAACCAATAAGAATTTTGAAGAGAAAACAAGTTAAAACTAAAAAAAATCCATACATAAACCAAGAAATCATATAAAATTCAAACCAAACAAACAAGTAAACAAAGACAAGCAAAAGAACAGTAAAAATGCTAAGTTAAGGACATTAGCTTGACCATTCTACATTCATTCATGAATGAGTGGAAGAAAGGAAACAAATGACTTTCCTTTTTTCTGAGTATGTCCCTCTATAATATGGCTTGCATCTGTGCCCATGCACTATATAAGGAGTACATGCACATGAATAGTGAATTTTGCACAGGAAAATGACTATACATGCATTCATGACATTTCTCGGTATATTCGGTCATATATGTGATTATTATGAAAAATGTGATTTTTGTGTTTGGAAAATAGTTTGGAGAGGGTCATTGAGGTTTTAAAATTGTTATGTGAATTTGAAATTTTGGAAATTGAAAATGGAAATTTGTTTGACATATGTCATGGATTAAATTAAATTAAGGTGTTAAAAAGGCATGAGGGGCAAAATTGGAAGAATATTTAAGCTTTTAAGTTACA
>JANSVA010413663.1:0-22388 GCA_025504915.1 Erythroxylum reticulatum | reverse complement strand
TTACTTTGCTTGATAACCTTCCTAGAAGCCAAATGGGGAATCTAATTGGACTTATATAATTCAAGCTCCAATAAGCCGTTAAGTGTTTTCCCCTTTCAAAGTTTGATTCCATGTCTAGTAGGTATGAAACCCTATTGGAATCTTGCATGGCAAATTTACTAAGCATGTTCTCAATGTAGGTTATTCGAGACAAGGCTATCAGTTTGTTCTTACGATCCTTTATAAGTTTGATTCCTTGAACATAGCTAGCCTCACCTAAATCCTTCATTGAGAGCTGTTTGTTCAGCCATCCCTTAATTGTAGATGACATTCCTATATCATTGAGAAATGTTCGTTCAGTCATCCCTTAACCATAGATGACATTCCTATATCATTCCTAATGAGTAGAATGTCATCAACATACAGGATTAGGAAAGTAGCCTTGAATTCTTATATCCTTTTGTAGACACAAGGCTCATTTAGGTTTTGCACGAATCCATAGGTTTTGATTGACTTATCAAACCTTATGTTCTAAGACCTAGATACTTGCTTAAGTCTATAAATGGACCTATGCAATTTTCATACCTTATGCTTGTTACCTAGCTTAATGAATCCTTCTGCTTGGGCTATATAAACGGTCTCCTTAAGATCTCCATTAAGAAATGTGGTCTTGACGTCTATTTATCTTATTTCATAATCGAAATAGGCTGCTATGACTAAAAGAATTATGATGAACTTAAGCACAGAAACTGAGTCTCCTCATAGTCTATACCCTTTTTTTGAGTATAGCCCTTAGCTACCAATCTAATGTTAAAAGTATCTACCTTTCCATCAGATCCTATTTTCCTTTTTTAGATCCATTTTCACCCTATGGCTTTTACATCTGGAGGTAGAACTATAAAGATCCAGACTTCATTGGTGTATATGGAATCTATTTCCGATTCCATCGCCTTGAGCCATTTTTCTACATCAACATCATTAATGGCCTGTGTATAAGTAATGGGATTTGTTTGTTCATGGTTGGAGATGGCAATAAAGCCTTCTCCTTGACTTATATACCTGTTTGGTTATCTCACAACCCTTCCAATACATCTAGGCACTACTTGATGTTTAGGCTACTCTTCTATTTTAACTATTGAATCCATTTCAACATCTTGTTCTGCTATATCAAAATCAACTCTTAGTTTAGATGAAATAGCTAACTCCTTAGTACTACTTCACTTCTTCCTTTGTGATTTCCCGCAAATTATTCTTCCAAGAAGGTCACATTTGTCAATACAAATATCTTGCTATCCTGAGGACCTTAAAAATAATACCCCTGTGTACCCTTAGGATATCCTACAAACAAATATACTTTTGACCTTGGTTCCATCTTTGTGGATTCACACCTTAGAACATAGGCTGAGTAGCCCCAAGTCCTTAAGTGCTGCAATGAAGGCACTCAGCTAGTCCATAACTCCTTAGGTGTTTTAGGCACCAATTTGATTGGAGAAAAGTTAAGAAGATAGGTTATCGTTTGTATGGCATATCCCTAGAACGATTTTATAAGGCTAGTATAGGAAATCATTAATCTTACCATCTCTAAAAGATTCTTATTCCTCCTCTCTACTACACCATGTTTGAGGAGCTGATAAGTTGCAAACAATTCCATTGTCAATTAGAAATTGTTAGAACTCTCTAGATATGTACTCACCATATGGATCAGATCGAAGTTGTTTTAATGGCTTACCTAATTGCTTCTTAGCTTCAGCTTTGAATTCTTTGAACTTTTAAATGGACTCATTCTTTTTATGTATCAAATAAAAGTAGCCATATCTAGAGTAATCATCTATAAAAGTTATAAAATATTCATAACCTCCTCTAGCTTACGCACTCATGGGCCTATATATATTAGTATGTACTAGGTCCAATATGGATTAGCTTTGGTCATTTCTCCTTCAATACAAGATTCATAGGTGGGTAATGGATCATTATCCAAGCTGCAAGGATCTCATCCTTCACTAACCTATCAAGTCTTTTCTGATTGATATGACCCATTTTTAAATGCCACAGATATTTTGAATTAATGCTAGAGTTATTGCATTTTCTTAGTTTTATTAATTTTGTGTTGTTTAGTGAGCCTGTCATAGGTTCTATAAAGAACAATCCTTATTTAATTATCGCATTGTAAATAAAATCTTTGCTCTCATATATTGAAACAACATTTTCAATATATAAGAAATAACCATATTTTATTAGACAAAAAATAGAAATGACATTCCTTACAATCATTGGGATGTAATATACATCCTCCAAATATAACCTATGGCCACTAGGAAAGTCTAAGAAAATTACTCCCACTGATTTTGCTAAAACATAGGATCCATCTTCTATCTTGATTTGAAAATGGCCTTTATATAATCTTTTCCTTTATTGGAACTGGTGCAAAGAATTGCAAACATGTTTAGTGGCTTCTGAATCTAATATCTAAAAATCAAAATTTGCCACATTTCTAGTTCTTAACAAACTTAGGATACTCATAGCTCGTCTGCCTTTAAGGGACTCAAGGTAGACTGCATAATTTCTTTTCCAGTGACCTTGCTCACCATATTAGAGACACTTTCCCTTAGTGTCTGTTTTGTCCTTGTTTTTTATAGGTTAGACCTTGACCCCTGTTTGGGCCTTCTTTTTCATTGGACCCTTCTTATTTTGCTTGCCCTTACCCTTGGGCTTAGAAGAAGATGCTAAATTAGCTTCTGACCCATAAGCCTTGGCATATAATATCTCCTCTATGCTCTAGAGGGTATTTATCAACTCACTCAGGATGTAATCCTTGCTCTGGAGCTCATAGTCTAACTTAAAGTACTGAAAAGATGAGTTTAAGCTATTAATGATCATAATCATTTGTGTGTCCCCATTCATATCCACCCCAAGCATCTCAGCCTTAGTAAGCGCATAGATTACCTTAAGCATGTAATCTCGCACCATTTCACCAGGTTTTTGTCTAAGATTATGAAAGGTTTGCATAGCTTTCACTCTTGCAGACCTGGTCCTCACACCAAACATCTCATGTAGGTGATAGACCATTGCACTAGCAGTTTTCATGCAAGGAATTTGCTTTTGCAACATTTTGCTAATAGAAGCTAGAATATAACACTTAATAGTCATATCATCATTTAACCATCGCTTATGTTGTTGGACTTGCTTAGAAGTTGAATTGCCACCGGAAGGTGTAGACTCATTGTCCGTTAATACCCATGAAATTTATTCATATTAAAGAATGATGTCAAGGTTACATCTCTAATCGTTAAAATGCTCTCCATTTTCTAAATTGATATTAGTCAAGAGTGAAGTGAGTGAATTCATATTGTGGTTAATTACATTTGAAAATATAAATTATTAATTCATAAGCATACTAGTTAACAATATTGGAACTTTGTATAAAATCATGATGTATGTATGCATGATGATAGATTTAACAAAAACATTAAATAATTATACGACACTTATTTTTCTTATTTATAAGGGACTCAGTGACGGTGGGCCGTCTTATCCATTAAAAGAAAATCTGGGACCCTCCCACTTAAAAAACTACAAAGCATTTTCATGCCTAGCCTTTTGAGAAACGCCTAAATTTAGTCCATACATTTACCAACAGAGCTATGGTGGGCAAGTTATTTATAAACTATGTTGAATCTGTAACCATTTGATTCATCCACTAAAAATACTTACAAACCATGCCTCGATAGGAGGTCACATTTGCTACCAATGAGTGAAATTATCCTTAAAGAGGCCAAAACCATGAAAGATCTAGGATTCATGCCCTCTGATGGGGAGTAACACTTCATCACATGAAAATGGGCCATCACATGGAGATCGTGGACTCTCACATGAGCATCCTCTCCTACTTAATCCTTTTGGGCTTTAAGTTTTAATAAATACCATCTATTCTAGATGCAATTTATTATCCATCCTATATTGTTTCATTATATATTTCATACATAATGAATGCATGGGAAAGCCTAGGGTTGTCAATTTTCTAAATGGCATATAATCACATAATATCACATACTATTTGCATCCATTTATCCCTTCATCTCATGAACTAATAGGCCACATTTGATTGTCCATCCTAGAACATACATAAAATTACAAGGCTTTTGGGCCCAAAAATTTCTTCTTGGGCGTGGATCTTCTACTTCAAACTCTTCATCCACATGAACCGACCCATTCGGTAAAAAATGGGTAATGGCATTTTCATGAAACTAAATTTGTCACTTTGAAAACAAAAATTCCAATACATGTTTTTCATCAAAACTGAAACTTTGGCAATATGAAAATAAAAATTTGAACACTTATTTTTAGTAAGTTTGACAATAAAAAACATTCCAACACTTGTATTTCATCAAATCGAAACTTTGTTAAAAATAATTCTAGTACCTTGGTTTTCATAATATAGAAAATTTGTTAAAACAAAATTCCAACAATTTGGTTTTCATAAAACCGAAACTTTGTCAATACACCAAAGGTTACACCAAACCCATTACCTACTATTCTCTTCGATCCATGGTTGCTCCATCTTCAATATTACAGAATTTTTTACATTACAAAATCAAAGAAAATAGAAAAATGAAACCAAGTAGGAAACATGACGATGATATGCCACCCTCCTTGGTACAAATCAAATTAAGAAAATTTACAAGGTAAAACTATATTCTATGGACAACCAAAAGAGCAAAACATACTAATATATATTTTTATCACATAAAATATGCAGCATACAAAGTTTAATTGCCAACCTATGCATCACATATAGGAATCGAAATCATGCATAATAAAATGGCTCTGATACCAATTGTTCGATAAAAAACAAATGCATGCAAAATTTGGCTGAAATTGTGGATTTCAAAACTTTTTTGAAATCAAAACATAGCGAAAATAATATAACCAAACTAACATGTTTCAGCCATACATGATACGGTATAAGGAAAATAATTTACATAAGAACAAGATAGTAGAAATATACCGACTCCTTGTTACAACTTTGACTCCTCGTTTTTGTATCCTCTTGAAATCCTTGCTATAGCTTTGACTCTTTTGTATCCTTTCCTTTCTCAATGTATCTTCTTCTTGTTGTTGTATCCTCGAGCAATCTGATCTACCACTTGTTCTTCTTGGATAACTTAGTTAACAAGATCCTTTCGTGGGAAAGGAGAAGAAATATTTTGAGGAGATTTTTCTTAGAAGAAAAAAGCCAAAAAATGAGACTCTTGTCATTCAAGTTTCAGCTATGAATGTATGAGAGGGGAGAGTGAGTCAAAAATGCTAGAATATTTCTTTCTCTCCTTGTCAATTTCAGTTATCATGAAAGAAAGAAGTGATGTGTATCCAATGCATCACTTCATTCTTTAATCAATCGCAAAGAAGCCAATAAATAAAACTCTTCTCATTTGTTTAAGATGGCTATATGAAAAGACCAATAACCTAAATAAGACCTTGTCATTTTCAGTTATGGATAAAAGAAGGAAGAGAGAGTACATCGAATGCACCCCTTCCTTTCCTTAATCAAATGAATGCTAAAAGGTTACATTACATGCGATCATTAAAAGACAACTGTTAAATCATTTAATGATAAGATCATTACTCCATTTAATGATGATACAAGCACATAGCAATTCAATGCTAAATGTGTAGCTTCACATTTAGATATAAAAAATTGAAATATGCCCTCCTTCTTTGTTTAATAAATTTGTTTCAATTTAATTAATCTAATTAATCAAATCAACCCTAAGTCAAGCGCAATATTAAATGTTCATTTAGGTTGCTAATTAAAGTAAGCCCAACATTCAATCATGGGCTTTAAAACCTCTATTTATATTTCTTACTTTGCTTGATAACCTTCCTAGAAGCCAGATGGTGAATCTAATTGGACTTATATAATTCAAGCTCTAATAAGCCCAGAATTAATTTAATCTCATTAAAATTAATTTCAGCTTATTAACCAAATGTCATTCCACCAAAGACAATTGGTCGAACTCTTGAATTACTAAATATTATGAGAATACATGTTTCAAATTAGATGTCTAATTGCAAACTTTATTATGAACCATATCATAGCCATCTGCATAATAAAGGATAAAATTACCGTTTTACCCTTAAGTTGGTTTTTTCCTCTAGATCTCCCATTTTACTTTATATGGTGATCAACACACAAGATCTCATCTTGGTGTTAAGACTTAATAGGTAGCTAGTCCATCAAATCACTGGCACTAGTTTAATCACAAAATTTTGTGAAACATCTAGAAGTGATGATATCTTATAAGCTCTTTATTTGAGTGAATGTTCACTGATACGTGTTTCAATTAATAATTCCAACATGCAGGCACTGGATTGATACTCTGTAAAAATCGATTCAGATGATAACAAGAATTATAATGAAATAGGTATGAATTCACCACTCATTAAGATTGTGGTTCGTAATAAAAGAATCCTAAGGTGTATGTTTTAAGATTAAACTAATGACCCACTTTATTCATTAAAAACATACTTAATGCTAGATTCATTTAATAGTTTCATTATCGATAGTCAACTATTTTTATGATATGAAACTCATCATTCCCTTGAAGTAAACTCTTTTACTTACATGGAGATAAATTGCAACACTACAGTCTAAACCATAATCAAGTTAACGACTTGATTATTCAACTATAAATGAACTAATTTAGATTCTAATAATATATGTTTCCCATACATCTCCATGTATATGTATATTACTTACAAAAGAAACTTAGTACCTTATGACTAGATATATAATGCTCGTACAAATAAAACTAAACTCTTTTATTTTATTAATAATAACTATTTTCATTACAAAAATAACTGGAAGAAAATTAAGTTATATGTAACTACACTTACTTTCCATAACACTATATTTACATAACTCCAATAACTTTTTTATTAGGAATTAGAGGATATGTGGTATACCGTTTGGCATTAAGGATTGGCATGTGTGTTGATACAGTATGACAAGGTGATAGCCTATGCATCGAGACAATTAAGGTCTCATTAGATAAATTATTGGGTATATGATTTAGAGCTTGCCATGACTAGTTTTTCTCTAAAGATATGGAGACACTATCTATGTGGAGGGACATTCCATATATACACTAATTATAAGAGCTTGAGGTATCTATTGAATAAGAAGGAATTAAATATGATACAGAGGAGATGGATAGAGTTGTTAAAAGATTATAACTATATGATTGAGTATCATCCAGCAAAAGCTATCATAAGAGCTTAAGGTAGTCATTAAGTCAGAAGGAATTAGATATAAGACAGAGGAGATGGATAGAGTTGTTAAAAGATTATGAATGTACAACTGTGTATCATTTGGGAAAAGCTAATGTGGTGGCTAATGCTTTGAGTAGAAAGTCAAATAGTGGTGTAGCTCATATTTAGTTATCGAGGTTACTAAGCTTAATTCAATTGAGAGCTATAAATGTGGATTTAAATCTAAAGTAGGATGAGGCATTGATGGCCATAATAAGAATTAGGCCGATGTTACATGATAGAATCAAAAAGGTACAGAATAAAGATCCTAAAATGGTAAAGCTTATCGAGAAATTGAAAATAAAACCAGATTCTGAGTTTGAAGTAAGAGATGAGACACTGTGGCTATAGCACCCACCCTCTCAAGACACATATGTTGAGGTTATGTAAACATGGCGCCCTGGAAAGCAAGTGGATTTACGTGTACCTTAATCTTCTTCAGTTACATTTTTATAATGAAAATATTTATCATTAATAAAACAAAAGAGTTTGATTTTATTTATATGAGCATTATATATCTAGTCATAAGGTACTAAGATTCTTTTGTAAGTAATATACATATACATAGATATGTATGGGAAACATGTACATTATTATAATCGAAATTAATGGATTCACAGTTAAATAATCAAGTTGGTCGTTTGATTATGGTTTAGACTGTAATGTTTCCATTTATCTCCATATAAGTAAAGGAGTTTACTTCAAAGGAATGATGAGTTTCATATCATAATAGTAGTTGACTATCGATAATGGCACTATTAAATGAATCTAGAATCAAGTATGTTTTTAAGAATAAAGTGGGTTATTACTTTAATCTTAAAACATACAACTTAAGCATTTGCTTATTATGAACTACAATCTTGATGAGTGGAGAACTCGTATGTATTTCATTAGAATTCTTGATATGATAGAAATGGATTTTTACTGAGTATTAATCCAATGTTTGCATGTTAGAATTATTAATTAAAACATTTATTAGGGAATATTCACTCAAATAGAGAGTTTATAGTGATATCATCACTTCTAGATGTTTTAAGGTGATTTGTTAAATAAACTGTTGCCAATAGTTTGATGGACTAGCTACCCAAGTCTTAAAACCAGGATAAGATCCTGTGTGTTAATCAACATATAAAGTAAAACGGAAGAAAAAACCAACATAAGGACAAAAAGGTAATTTTACCCTTTGTTGTGTAGATGGCTATAATAAGGTTCTAAATAGGGTTTGCAATTGGACATAAAATATGTGTTCCCATAATATTTAATAATTCAAGAGTTCAACTAATTGTCTTTAGTGGAATGACATTTAGTTAATAAGATATAATTAATTTTAATGAGATTAAATTAATTCTAGGCTTATTGGAGCTTGAATTATCAAAGTCTAATAAGATTCCCCACTTGACTTCAAAGAAGGTTATCAAGCTAAGTAAGAAATATAAATGGAGGTTTTAGAAACTCATAATTGAATATTAGGTTTTCACTAATTAATGGTTAATTAGAAGCTCAAATGCTCATTGGGTTAAAGAAGAAAGATATGCATTGGATGGACCATCTTCCTTCTTCCATCTTACGAAAACGAAATTGGTAGGTCATATTTAGGTTAATAGTCTTTTCATACAACCATCTTAAAGATAAATGAGAAGAGTCCCATTTTTGGTTCATTTCTTCTAAGAAAAATCTCCTCCAAACATTTCTTCTCCTTTCCCACCAAATATTTTTGTTCACCAAGTTGTTCTGGAATAACAAGAGGTAAATCAAATTGGTTGAGGATACAACAACAAGGAGAGGATAGATTGACAAAGAAAAGGATTCAAAAGCAAAGGCTTAGGACACAAGAAGAAGGAGAGGATAGCACAGCGAGGAATTAAAGATGTAGTGAAGGAGTCGGTAATATCACTATCTTGTTTATGTTTGTTATTATCTTTATAACATATCATGTATAGATTGGCATGATGATTTGGATGTATTGCTTCCCCTGTAAATAAGATTTCTAAAATGTTTTGAAATTTACCGGTTCTCCAAATATGACATGCTTTCTTTTCCTAATCCAACAACATACTCGACATCCTGAGTGATGTCCAAGTGTATACCCCGTAAGGGTGGCATGCAAATACAGTCAAACTCTTAAAAATTCAGTTCAATTTTTTGATACACATAAGCAAAAACTAGTAATCAAAGTCAATTCTATATTTTTATTTCATAAACATCGAAAACATAGTTATCATTACACTCCAGATCATTCTCATTTACAAAACTTTCCACCTTGTAATGTTATTAAAAAAAGAATATTCAAATATACATGTTACAATAATTGTGGAAGACTCAATTTGACATAAAAATAAGAAAATACAAATGTAGACACAAACTGATCCCTACTTCTACCTCTTACTTGAATGAAGAGCTGTAATCCCGTTTGCCCAATGGCATAATGCTTTTAAGCCTAAAAAATAGTGCAAATTTTGGCTGAGTTTTTGCAAACTTAGTGAGTGACCATCCCTAATGGCTCACACATCACAAAACACATACAATTCACATAATTCACATCATTAAATTAATAATCATAATGAATCATATACACTTGATCAATCATTTCACATTTTACATTTAGAATTCATTCAAACCATTATAATCATTCATATCATACATATGCAGTGCACATGAGACTCACTTTCAATTTGTTACTTTGTTATGACTGAGTGCCTTTTTCACTAGCCCATATCCCTTGTGGATACCGAGCTGCATCAGATAATGTCCCAATTCCCTTAGTGGATGCTGGGTATATTCATAACTGAGCATGAGTCTCTTATCACATATCGAGCTTTAAGCTCTTTTTCATTGGCGACTCTAGTCACAAATGCCTTTATCTTTCATTGCATTCATGTAATGAAATGCATAAATCACATTTGCATATCTTCATTCAATCATATATGCATATCATAGGACCTTAGTCTTACATTCAACATAAAAGTTGAGAATCACTTTTTATTCATATGTAAATGCACATTCAGAATACACTTATTATTGGACCGCTCAATGGTCGTGGTTCAGCATTTAACAATGAAGTTGTGGACACTTATTTCAATCAAATTCACATACAAAGAGTACTTCAATGTTCTCATATTTATCAAACTCCTCAGGAATATATTTTCCAGAACCAACACATTCACATTGCATAATCATTCAATTTATAATATAAATAAAACAAACAATAAAGTAAGACCATCTAGGTCTACTCGCAGTATGCTTCAAATTAGCATTTGCTTTTATGATCTAGAAACTTCTGAATGAGGACGCTTATCCTACACATCATCAATATGCAATACACGCATTGATCACACATTACAACTTTGCACAATTATAAGAACTCATTTATGAACAAATATATATATGAACTATGTACAATGTGTGTTTAATGACGTTCCCCGGTATTTATTTATTATTCAAATCACATACTCATTCTAATATCAAACTCACTTAAGTATCATTTATACTTAGAGTTTATGTCTCAATAAAACCATTATAATCACAATTCCTTTCCCCTTAGTTACATTTAGCTTTTTGTAGATTTATCGTTTCGGGTCAACTTTACATGTTGTTTTTGACCCCTAGTTCAGTATTTTGAACGTTATTCTCGAAATATTTTTGGACTGTTCTCATCCTAAAATAGTACACCATACTCAACTTCCATCTAGAAATAAAAACTCGTAGAGATTGAATTAGAATTTGATTTCTTCAGATAATCTATAGAGCTATGTCTCTAGTTTACTTAAAATTAAAAATAATCTCATTTAGAAGTCTAGAGATCAAGATAACTGAAACACCTAAGCATGTTTAGTGAAATCATACAAGTTCATACTATTCCAACAGATTCCCTCATTTTAATTTAATCAATCTTCTTCAAATCAATTCAGAATGCTACTAATATTTACGAAAAGGTAGAATAATATGTTAGGAATCTACTGGTTTAAGAATCAAGTATTTGGAGGTCTAGAGAAGAAGTTATAGTTGAAAGAAGCAAGATTATTCAGTTTGTAAGATGCTCTTAGGTGCACAAACTGTTAGAGAGCATAGTGTCAGGATGTGACAACTAAAACCAATAAACACTCACGGGCATAACGAAGAGAAGTCATGGGTGTGAGTGACTCATGGGTGTGAAAAAAAGTCATGGTGTGAGGAAGAAAAGTCACGGGTGTGAGGGACTCACGCTTATGTACACTCAACCAGACTTGTCCCACGTTTTTCACTCAATCTCTCACAATTGATTTCAGATGGCTAAGATATTTTATGAAGATGTATATTAGTGTGTAATGAGTCCTATGGTTCAAGTCTCATGTCATTTAGTGGTTATACAAAGGAGATATAGTCAAAAGATCAAAGGATAGTGCATCAGCATCCAACCTCAGAAGTTGCGATCGTGCATAAGCACGATCTCAAGTTTGCATTCAAATTGATAATTCGCGATCGCCTTCATTGCAGTCATGACTTTCTAGTCACACTTACTCACTTTTAATCAAGAAATCCAAAATTTTCAAACTTTATATCCTTAAAAAGCTAAAAGAAAGATCTACAACTTTCATAAAGACAATTTTGTCAAAATCTTCCAGATCAATACAGTTTAATCATGGAAGTTTCAGACTACAGAAGTAGTGAACACACATGAGCACGATCGCAAGTTTCCACTCAAAGTCATGATCGTACTCCAACACAATCGTGAGTCTTCTGAATTTAAACTGCACGATCGCGATTCTCCTTCTTACTAACACTACTGATTTCTCTTCTTCTTCTTTTCTTTCGCTTAAACCATTTCTAACTTATTTCAACTTCCATTTTCGAATTCCATTATGCTCTAAACATTCCTAAAAAGTTCCATAATCAATCATTTTTCATAGTCATCAATCAACAATAGAAAATCACACCCACAATTATATTTCACGTTTTTGGCATTTCTTCACTATTATGTTTCTGCATTTTCATTTTCTGCTCATTCTTCAATTTCTTCTCTAAAATCTATCTTTCTCATATCTAGACATTATCTAACATCTTTTCCATAACTCTAAACTATTTTTTGTTCATTTCTAAAAACATTCAAAATTTTATATAAAAACCATGAAAACAGAGGATATATATATCAACTTTTCATAATTTTCTAGACTCTCCCTATACACGCTTTCAATGATTTTTCTAACTCAAAAATCAGTTCAACTTCTTATAATATATTGATCATAAAATATGCAGAACAAAACATATGGCATACCCAAAATTTCCTAACTCACTTTTCATCAAATATATATATTACTATCACCTAACCATTTAATAGTGAGCTAATGTGATGCATGCTTCATCGTATATAAAAATAAAGAACCATATTAAGCTTACTTGTTTAAAGCTCTAACATCTTCAAAATCTCCAAAAACCCTAACTCTCATCACCCACGTACACCATTATAGAGGTTAACAAGTTTCAGTTTTTCTTGAGGCAACAGAAAGAAAAATGAAGTTGGGAGTAGGAAAAAGTAGAAGAAAATAAGATTCAACTCAGATTTCATGAAAAACTCTGTGTAAATGAAGAAAGATGAAGAAGAAAGGTACAAAGAAGATAAAGAAAAGAGTACTGTACTTGATTTTTCAAAGCTAAGAAAAACATGACTTTAGACTTGGACACTTGTCCAATTTCTATAGTTCTTAGCTAGTTTCCCATCTAACTAGTTCTTATTGAACTAGTCTCATAACTCCCATCTTTTTATTCCAATTATCTCTAAATTTTCAACATCAATAACCCAAAATTTCTAAAGTCCTCTCCAAATTTTCTTCAATATCATTAAACTTATTTCTATTTTCCATTTATCAATTTACTTGCCAAGTCGTGTTTTTCCTACTACAATAATATCCAACAATTTTTGAATTTTTTTCTAGAATTCTCCAAAAATTCTAAATCAATAATTTACATTCTCCAATTCTAATTTCAATGCAAATAAATCATAATTATTACTAATATCACATTAACAAATCAAATTTGCCCAAAATCTCAATGAATGTATGTACAATCATTTTTATGTGCAAAAATCAATATTCACGTGTGTGTACGCCAACATTAAGCATGAGTATAAAATGCATTTTCTAATCTCTCTTTCCTATTTTCTCAATTACCTAAATCTAGGACTCTAACCCTTAGTATGAGAATGGGATGTTACATTTCTGCCCTCCTTAATAAATTTCGTCCTCAAAATTCTTATTTATTTAATCAAACAGGCAGAGGTATGTTTCCTCTTATGCTCCTCTATTTCCCATTTAGTTTCATCACTCAAATAATTTCTTTCAATTGACCATAATCAATAGACTCACTAGGTCTTTCAATCGCTTACTTAGATATCACACTATCTTAATTGTTTCCTCAATATAATTCAGATTACTCAAAATTTTCACTTCATGCAGCGACAATACATCTTTGTCAGTTCGTATTAATATTTCTTGGCATACTCATATATCACTCATTATGAATCTGAGAGATCTTTATTGATAATACAAATCATAATTTACTGGTCCTATGTTCTCAATAACTTCACATGGACCAATATAATTCAAGCTTAATTTACCCTTTTTCCTTATTTTAGCACACCGTACCAAAGTGATACTCTTAGAAATAATTCATCTTTCCTTTAATAATTCCCATCTCTTTAATGTTAATACACTCCACTCTTGTGTCTATTTCATTATATTCCATAACCTTGATGTTGATCCATCAAATTCATTCATCTTGAATTTATTCTGGCCTTTAACCATTTTTAGGCCATCTTAATTTCAATGTAAGGGCAAACGAGTCTTTTTTTCTTATAACGTCTCATACAGTATTCTAATGATAGCACTATGATAACAATTGTTATGCTTATAGTCAATTCGAACTATACATTGATCTCATGCTCCTAGAAACTCCAAACATATAAGCTTTAAGCATATCTCCAACAGTGAGGACTATTGGTAATTCAAACATTCAGTCACTTGTTTCTACATCCTTGGCAGCTAGACACCATTTCGACGTATTCCAACTAGGATGACTAGCTTAGGTTGCCACTTCCTTTCTTTAGTAATTCTTTGCTCAATCATCTTTATTTAGCACACATTTTTCTTATTTTAATCATAAAATATCATTCTTCCTATTCAAACTCAAAAATTTAGATTCATTTCCAATCCTTCTATAAGATCCACAATCTTGAATCCTCATTTTTTAGGCTTTGTTAATTCTTTCATGTGAAATTGATATTAAATTTGAATAACTAATCGTACTTTAAATTGTTCAAAATTTAACTCGACATTTTATGCTTTTTATGGCACTAGATCAGTAACCTCAATATCTAAATTTGTGATACACTACTATTGAATTTTCTGTTCAATACATCATATTACAATATGGGCTTTATTGTTAAATATTCATTTGTACATCATAATCTTTCAATAACTCTATCCATTATCTCAGTCTCATTTTCATTCTTTCAGACTCAATAATTGTCTCTTACTTTAATAATCCGTATAAAATCTGAAATGTTTCATTGTATTTATAATGTCTCCAAGCTCTCGATGTAATTACTATTGCTGCAAATTCTAAATCATATATAAAAAAATCAGCTCATGAGGCTTAAACTGTCTCCATGCATAAGAAATCACTTGATTATGATGCATTAGATTTCATCCTAATTTCGAATGTGAAATTTTATTACATATGACATAGTTTCTAGAAGCAAATGATATAGTTAAATCGGAGTTATAATTCATCATGAATTTTTTTATATTCATCAGTCCATACATTTTACATGTTTTCCATCATAAATTTTCTTTAAAAGACTAAGATCAGTAAAAACTCAATAGTCTATGGTAGTATCCAACATGCAGCTATTTCTAAAGAACTCCCAATCTCGCATATATTCCTTGTAGCTTCTCACTTTATCATCACCTCTATCTTCTTTGAGCCTCCTAATATGCCATGTTCAAATACCATACCACCCATAATTTGTTTGATCAAGCTAAGATTCACTTTTACGAAACTTGGAATATAACTATTTATACCTTTATGATATGGAAGATTTCCTCAATTATTCAAAATGTTCTCTTTACTTTTCGAATGCACTTAAAATACCCTCTATGATCATAGTCACTAGTTAATACAATTTTTCCTAGATCGCTTTAATCTTCAATACCATAATAATATCGGTGCATTGTTAGCTCCAACAGATATTACCCAAAACTCTTTATGCCCATTATTTGTTCTCGTAATTCTTTAAGTATCTAATTCCTCAATAAGGTAGTATTATCTCATATTATTTTCAGTTTTCCCAATTGAGTTCTTCTCTCGAATGATTTTCTCAATTCATTTTATTTCCTCTAATTTCACATTGACTTATTCCAACGTTGTTCATTCTTACTAGTTTCTCCACGTATTTCAATTTATATGCAAATCTTTACTTCCTGTGTTTATAACACATTCATTAGATCAAATTTGTATCTCCCGAACAAATTTACACAAAATATAGCATGAACCTATATTCTCCTCATATTAGTAATTAATGTCTCCTCAAATTCAATAATCTAATCACATAGTTGGATACTTTACATCAAACAAAATGCATACCTTCTTAGTAACATATTATATCTCTTATGCCTAAGTCCCAGCTAGCAATATGACTCTAATATTCACTTTTGATTCATTATATATTCATTTTTGATTTGTTTCTTCCTTGATCATTCTTAAATTGAATCATCTAATTAACTTTACCTAATTCAAGGAAATTCTTCTTTGCAAGAAGATTTTTTACTACTATCATCGATACTATTCATATAATCCTTATAAATCAATTGTCTTTATCATTACTTATCGATCATTCTTAGTACCTCAAGAACATCAGTTTCTATAATTTTGTACACAATCATAATGTTTTATTCATCAAAACTCAATGATGTAGTAGACACAATCACATATGCTTGGGTGCATATCATCAAGGTCATCCCATTCTATTTAGAGATTTATTTTTCACAGATCACCAATTATCTTACAATAGTAATACTTTGATCTCAAATGATCCTAGACAATATCTCTCTCTTTATCCTTGCCATGATTGGGGTTTCCTCGTATTGACATATTCTTACATCAACTTTACCTAAATTTTCCTAAATTTACCTCTTCTAATGTTACATCATGTTATAATAATTCAACTACTATATTGAGTACATTAACTCTTCTCCTTTAATTCATCATCTTTTTCTTTATCTCTTCTTCTATCTCATCTTTCTACTGTCATTTATTTCATCTCTTATATGTATAACCCTAATCAATTTAGAATTATAGATGTATAATCATCATAAAATTTTGAACTTAGTTTCCACTCATATATTCTTACGATGGATTGTAACTCTTGTCACATTAATCAAACATCCATTTTTTTCCAACTTCATCTTCTTAAGATCATAACAATTTCTGTTTCATTACATTCTACTTGTACACTTTAATCTTATCTTTTCTACTTATATCCCTATTTTTCCTCAAACAATCCATGATATTACATTCACATCTATATCACATTCGGGGATATATCACCACAGTACAATATTATTGTCGTATTCAGTAATACCTCCACCAATACAAATATGTTGAACCATTCTCTGTTATAAATACCCATATACTATTTCTCATCTCTAATTATCCACAAACTTTCATTTTCTCACATTCTGAAAAAGCATCACTTTTCTCACTGACTCTATCATCTCAACTCTTAACATATGCTCATGCGTGTGACTCAGACTAGGGATCAGTTGCTATTGCATGTTAAGACATATCTAAAATACATGTACCTTGACACATATTTCAGAAAATGCCCATGTAAGATACTAAATCTCGGCTATGATACCAAATTATAGCACCTCACCCTTTCACGACATGTACCTAACATCTTGAGTGATGTCTGAGAGTGTACCCTGCAAGGGTGGCATGCTAGTATAGTCAAACTCTGAAAAACCCAGTACAATTTTTTCATACATATAACTGGAAATTAGTAATCAAATTCAAGCTCGTACATTTATTTCATAAACATAAAAAGCACAGTTATTATTACACTCCAGATCATTCTCATTTACAAACCTTTCCACTTTGGAAAGTTATTATAAACATAATATTCAAATATACATGTTACAATAATTGCAAAAGACTCAATTTGATAAGCTGATCTCGACCTCTACCTCTCACTTGAATGCAGTGGCTATACTCTTGATTACCCAATGGGGTAACTCTTCTGAGCCTAAAAAATAGTGCAAATTTTGGGTGAGTTTTGTGAACTCAGTGAGTGACCATCCTTGATGGCTCACTCATCACATAACATATAAAATTCAAATAATTCACATCATTACATTAATAATCATATTGAATCTTATAAACTTGATCAATCATTTCACATTTTATATTCAGAAGTCATTCAAACCATTATAATCATTCATATCATACATATGCATGAGACTAACTTTCAATTTGTTACTTTATTATGAATGAGTGTCTTTTCATTAGCCTATATCCCTTAGTGGATACCAGGCTGGCCTATATCCCTTGTGGATACTAAATTGTATCAGATAATGTCCCATATCCTTTAGTGGATATAAGGTACATTCACAACTAAGCCTGAGACTCTTATCATATATCGAGCTTTAAGCTCTTTTTCACTGGCGACTCTGGTCACAACTGCCTTTATCTTTCACTACATTCATGTAATGAAATGCATCAATCACATTTTCATATCTTCATTCAATAACATGCGCATATCATCAGACGTTGGTCCGACATTCAACATTAAATTTGAGAATCACTTTCCATTCATAAGCAAATGCATATTCAGAACATACTTATCATCAAACTATGGTCCGACATTTAACAATCAAGTTGTGTATACTTATTTCAGTCAAATATATATATAAAGTGTACTTCAATGTTCTCACATTTATCAAACTTCTCAGACATATATTGTCTAGAACCAACACATTCACATTGAATAATCATTGAATTAATAATATAAATAAAAATATAGTAAAATAAGACTATTTATTTCTACTCACAATATGCTCCAGATTAGTGTTTGCTTCCATGATTTGGAAACGTCTAAATGTGGATGTTTCTCCTGCACATCATCAATATGCAATACACACATCACACAAATGTTAAAACTTTACATAGTTATAATGATGATTAATATTTCATGAGTTATTATAGGGATGCTTGAAATGGAAATATTATTGGTAACGGTGTAGGAAAAAGGTGAAAAAGTTAGTGATGAAAAAAACGTATTTAGATGTTCTATTTTTGGAGTTAAAGATGTTGTTGAGATAGGTTGGTTGTGAAAATGATGTTTTAATGAGAATTGAAAGTTGATGAATATAGAGATGAGTTTATGATTTAATTTCCTGTATAGAATGAGTACAAAAACGTGAATGAAAGAATGATATAAATGTGTTTTGGAGAGAATCTAGAATGAAGTATGAATAATTGATCATTACGTAGTGCATGATCGTGACAGCAAGGAAACACCAGGAAGAGTGCAAGATCGTGCATAAACACGATCGTGACAGAGAGGAACATCGGGGAGTTGCATGATCATGCACAAACACGATGATGACAGAGAGGAATCAATAGGAAGTGCACGATTATGCAAAGTATGATCGGGTCAGTGAAGGGATAATGCTTTTTCATAGTTTTAAACACCCTTCACTTTTTTGACTATAACTCCTTATTCAGACCTCCGATTGACTTGAAATTTGAACCACAAACTCCATACAAATTGTCTTTAATCTCCACCATATTTCATGGTCATCTAAATTCATTAGGAAAGGATTGATAAATGATTAATTGATGATGTTATAAGAATTAAGTGTATTGAATAATGAGCTTCGAATAAGTTGGTATTATTGAGGTGTAAACCTAAGTTCAAATTAGACATTTATGAGTTTTTAAGTTTGAATGATCATGAGATGTGAATTAAGGAAATATACCCGGGATTGTCCTTGAGCATGCATTGTATTAATCGATATATACATTTATGCTTATATAATTATGCAAAGTTGTGATGTGTGTAAATGTGTGTTGCAAGTTATAGAAAGGCAATTAGAGAGACAACATCGAGACGTTGTTGGGACTTCGAGGCAATAGTTATCTCGAGCAAACTGTGAGTAACCTAGGTGTTCTTACTATGATTAATTGTTTGTTTTAAATTCTTGATGAGTTGTAAAATAGTAATGCACTCAAATCCTGACCTCAAGCGTACAACATATTGTAGTACAGTTATCGTTCCCTCGAGGATCTATACTAAACACCAGTTAAATTCTTTCCAAATTGTTTAAGTTAATAATAAAATAATTAAAAGTTGATATTGAAATCACCAAGAAAAAACTAATCTATAAAAAAATGGAATTGCTTTTCATGAATTCACAAAATTAAAAGCTCCAAAGATTGTTTCAACTCTTGCTAAATACATTTGAATTCTAATATTCTACTACCCCAAGTTTCTTAAGAAGTAACTCTTCTCTCTCAAGCTTGAATTACCTACTATGTTTTACTATAATACAAATCTCTCAATTTGAATATAAATTAAATAGCGATGAACCACATAACTTTTGAGGAATAATACTTAGACACTAATCTTTTAGCATGCAAATTATATTTGTATGGTTTGATTAAAAGAACTCAACTCTCATTAAGATCTAATAAAAACTATTCACAAGAATAGCAACCATATATAGCAGAAGTTTAGAAAACGGTATTCACCATAGAGGGTGAAACAATCTTTGAATAAGAAACTAAAAAGCACACATAATAAACGAACTAAAATTTAAATGTAAAGAAAAAATGTTCATATGCCTTGAATTACAACATTACAGAGCTCATATTCCTTTATCTTCTTCCTGCTTTTCCCCCATACTTTGTTCTCCATACCACCCTTCTTTTAATATTACTTTTCCTTTTTCATGATTGTCTATGTCCACTGATTGGTAGCAACTTTCTCCCCACGTTCTCGCACGTTAAGGACTATTTTTAACCATTCACCATTGGTTTAAACACCTGAGGAATGTTGCCAATTGCAATCACACATTACGCTTACAATCACATCTGTATGTCAATAACCTATCTTGTAATCAGACGTCTTGAATGCGATCGTACAATGCTGACTTGTGATTGCACTCGAAGCTACATCCAAAAGACCTATTGATATTGCTATCGCACTTAAATGCCTTGCAATCGTACCTTGATCGGGCTCGCACTATCTCTCTCACAATTGCATCAAATACAATTGTCCTTGATTATTTCACCAACTTCTATCATTTTGCTCCCCTGTTCCTTCACACTTAACAAAACATCAAACTTGCCTAAAAACATAATTAAACTACGAAATCAAGAATTAAAAATAGCACAAACATAACTAAAAACATTAACACTCAGTAAGTAAAAGCACACACATCAATACTCACCATTATACTTGTGCATGTCCATAACCACACAAAATGACAAAAGAAAATAAACATAAGAAATTACTTAGGTAGCTTGATACCAAAGAATATTTTACCAATCTTGACATGATTGTGAACCTTATACAACCCCTTAATTACCAAAAATGTAGAAAAGCTCCCTTAAATCAAATTGGGAATAGTATGCATACAAGAGCAATAAATAGCACCAATAACATCATTATCAAAATCAAATCGCTGTAAAACCATATTTATAACATTATCAATTTGTAGCACTCTGTAATGATGTTGCATCCCATTTCCAAAACCCAACTCTTGCTCAGATAACATAAATGTTGGGCACAATTTTTGGAACCTAACTCTTGCAAAATCATAATCACTGAACTTATTCCGATGAAATCTCCTTAACCATCATCGATTCCTCTTCTTGCTTTAATACCACAACTGTGTTAGACCCCGATTCTAGAGCCCAACATTCCTTATCATAAGACACGTGCTTGTGCTTCTTACCATCCAAGGTTATTCCCATTTAACCCTCATTGTTCATCCTCAGTTAATCCTCATTTCTAATACTATAGTGTCGGGCCCTATCTTTCAAATCTTTCTTATACTAAAGCAAATATTCTATGCTTAACTTCCATCCAAATATTGAGCATCTTAGAGGCTAGGTTAAAAAAATCTATTCCTCCAGACCATTTGATAGCTATATGCCTCTAGTTTATCTAGACACGAGGTTTATCTCATTTGGAGGTCGGATAACGCAGTTATGGCTGAAAGAATCAAACAGGATTTGACCTCAATCATATTACACCTAATTCGGGACAAAAGGCATAACTTTCTCTAGGGTTTTTAGATCAGGGTCATTTATAGACGATTCCAAAAAGGACTTCAAGATCTGCAATTTCTATAACGGCTTTGAAGACAAATTCTATCGTCTGAAGGGCTTAAAATGGAGCAGACTATAGCATCAAATGAACAGTGTACAAAAGGAGAAATGTAACATCCCATTACTTGTGGGGAAGGTAGAATGGTAATTTTGAGTGGTCAGTGGGCGTTTAGAAGCGCTTGATATGTTCATGCATACACATACATGTGAATAGTGAATTTTGCACATGAAAAATGACTGTACATGTATTCATGACATTTCCCGGTATAAGCGTTAAGGAATGTGATTGAAAATTTATGTGATTTATTTTAGAGAGGGGTATTGTGGTTTTTGAATTTTTGGAGAATTTTAGAAATTGTTTTTCTAAAATTTCGGTGTAATTTTTAGACTAGGAAAAATACCAAGTGGTAGGCTGATTGTGTACCGGTAGTAGCAAATGACTGTCCAATGGCATTGAAAATTTAGATACATGATTTTAAAATTTGTTATTTTGAGCCATTAGAATTTGGGGAGAAATTGGAGTAGAAATTGGAATTTAATTGGAGAGAAACTAAAAGGAGGCTTAAGAAAGTGACATGTGGCAAGTGACACTTGTCACTTGCCTGGCATGCCACTATGTATGCTTGTTGAATAAAAGAAAACCCACCCATCTTTAGTCATTCACTATGCTTCTTCTTTTAAAGGTGTTTTGGTGCTTTAAGTGAGATTTTCTCCACCATCTTCGTAGCTCTCTT
>JANSVA010413662.1:0-43594 GCA_025504915.1 Erythroxylum reticulatum | reverse complement strand
AAACTCTTTTGTTTTATTAATAATAAATATTTTCATTACAAAACTGTAACTGAAGAAGATAAAGTTACATGTAAATATATTTGCTTTCCAGGGTACTATATTTACATAACTCCAACACTCTATATGTAGTGAGCCAGTCCATGCCCAAAATAAGATATATCTCCTTCAATTGTAATCATATCAAGTCGGCCTTCAACTTTACTTGATCAATCTAAATGATATACCCTTTGAAGACTTCTCCTGTCAATATAGTACTTCCTGCTGGAGTACTCACCTCTAAGACACATTTCACCACCTCTCTCTCAGAATGCAATTTAGATACCAGATGTGGTGCAATAAATGAATATGTAGATCTTGGATCTAACAAAGCAAATGCCTCAAATTAAAAGACATTTAACACACCTGCAACAAAATTTAGGGAGTTTTGTGCCTTCTTTCTAGTGATGGAAAAGACTTTAGCCTGAGACTATGACTAGTTACTACGCACCTCAATGCTAACACTAAAGCCTACTAAACTTGTTCTTTCTCCACCTTGGCCTCTTTGTCCTACTCTACTAGCTCGACTTTGTTGGATAGTATCTTCTCATTCCAGACTATGCTCCCACAATCATGGGATAGTCTCTAATCTAATGTTTAAGAGAGCCACAATGAAAACAAACTCTCGATATCATCCAACATTTCCCGCTATGCTTCTTCCCATAATGCTCACAACTAGGCAAATGCTTTTATTGTGTTTACCTTCTTGATACTTGATCTCTACCACTACTAGCTTGAACAAAACCACCTCTCAGTTTAAATCCGAACTCTCTTAATCTAGTCTGTGATCAGAATGATCTATTTTGATGTTTACTAAAATCTCTTGCCAGAATCAGCTTGGGACTCACCTTGCCTCTTCCTTCTGAACTCCCACCTATATTCTCCTTGCTTATCTTTCAGTAACTGTTCAATTCAAATCGATGCAGCTCTCAATTTAGCAAAATTACTCAAATTAGTGATAGTCAACCTCGTTCTCATCTCCATATTTAGTCCATCCTCAAATCGCCTACATTTATCTTCCTTAGCCGTAATTATAGCAATAGCATACCTATTAACTAATTAAACCTCACCTCATACTCAACTACAACAACGCTTCCCTATTTCAAATGTAAAAACTCCTTTATCTTCATGTATAGGTAAATCTTCAGCATATAGTTCTCCTTGTAAACTTTCAGAGAATCTTCTAACGTCAGTCTACAAGGTCGAATAGAACTATCGTGAACAGTCTCTTACCATTGATAAGATGGACCTTCCAGTAATGACACTGCATAGTTGAACCTTTCATTAGAATTACAGTCCATCTGATTAAACAACTGTTCAGTTCTTTCCAACCAACCATTTGCCTCTGCAGGATCTACACTTTCATAAAAGTCTATAGCCCCCTGCTTTCTATGCTTATCATACCCTCTTTCCCTCCTCTTAAGAATTCTCAGAGGCATTTATTCGTACTAAGGCATTGGAGACTCTTTATTGGCTCCTATACACTTAAAGTCATCTGAATCTATGATTTGATCTCCTATAGTGAATGACCTATGTTAAATAATAAGGGTGATCACTATACGAGTCTCTCATTGTATGTCATATTTAAATGGTTTTATATGTCCCTAAGGATGCCAAACTATGCTCTAATACCAAAATTGTAACACCCATTATCATAGAGTATATGCCCAAATATTTAGAGGACATTCAAGAACATACCCTATAAGAATGGCATGTTAGAGTAATCATGTTCACTTATTATGGCACCATATAGTACATAAGTATTCAAAAGACTAAATTTTCCTCATTTTATTCACAAACATAAGCTTACATTGCCATTACATTCCATAATCCATATATTTACATTACAAAAACAACTGAGAGTTTACTGTTCTATACAAAATGTTCTACATGAAATGAGAAACTAAGTAAACACATTCTATCTAAACTCCTTATATGTCACACCCATTTACCCCCTGGGTGGATATGCAGATGCTACACAAAATAGAATCAAAATAATCCAAAACATACAAAACATTCCTTACATACATTTCTAGAAAACTAAAGTAAACATACATTACATATCATTAAATGTTATTACGTATCATTTACATCAAAGAACAATATGGCTCATTACATTGAAATACAAATTAAAAACAAACTGAATATTTCCATAACTAAACATATTCTTCTTAGTCACTACGGTTGTCATTGCCCCAATCTCACACTTTCTTACCAGAACCTACATGGAGGTGAAACCACCGTACTAAGCACATAGCTTAGTGGGGAATAGCTAAACAAGATATATAATGGTGACTATTTCTAACATTCATATGCAGTGAATCAGATTATACTATAAGCAATCTTTAATTATGCAAATTAAAAAAATCCAAACATTAATTACTTTATAATTGAATATAAATCATCAGAACATAATTTCATTATTTTAGAAAAAAATATACAAATATTAGAACAAGACCTATTTTTTAGATCAGAATATAACGTATATCAGATCAGCTTATGATGTGTGTTAGATAAGAGCTTTAACTTGCATAAGAACGGAATTTAACTTGTATTAGATCATAACTTAATTTACGTATGAACTAAGCATATATTAGAACACAAAACAAGTTAGCTAGCTAATCCTTTTTACAAAAGAGAGTAACAGGACCAAAACAGAAGATACCATGATTGGTATTATAGAATAGGAGATACTTATGTCTTAGTATTAGAAGACACTATTGTGTCAAATATCAGGAGACATCAAATTGTCGATATCAAAAGATATTAAAAGGATAATATCAAAAGGCACTTTAGTGTCAGAGGAGCAGTTACAAACCCTTTTAGGCATGCCTATGTACCTACGACTAGGACTTAATAGTTTTAAAACAATCCATTTCAGATTTTAGAATCATAAGCAAATAATGTAGTGTATAATATATGTCTTTATTTCAATTTTCTCAAATTGAACATATTCACTCCCTTTTTAATCAAGCTCAATATGGCTTATAAAATCAAGCATTTGCATCAATATATCAATGAAACATTAAGTCGTTACATATTACATAACATCATAGAAACTCCCAATTCACAAACATCCATATTTAATTGACATCACATAAAACCCTTGGAACACATTTGTATTATTAAGAACACATTCATCTGGAACATACCATACATTTTAAAATTATATACATTATTAAATAATCACATATTCTTTAAGTTATTAACTTATCTAATAGTCAATAACTAGATTAATTTCTACTTAATTAATCTAACATCATCTAGTTCATTTTCAAACTCAATTAAGTTCAATTAAACCATTACTAAGTGCCCTAACTTTATATATGTCAACAATTGCACAAAACTAAGTTTTTCACCTTCCTAACCCTTTCCCATGACCATGGGAATATGCCTTATAATTCACACGATCATGGGATGAGTGAACCAAAGGTTCACTCACTCATAACCTTGAAACTGCTTCTATAACTTAACTCCTTCATATACCTTCAACACCCTTTCACCATAGTTCATCAATTCCACTTCAATTCCACCTTCTTAATTCCTTAATTCCTTGTCAAATTCATGCTCAAAACTAATTAAAATATCATTCATTAACTAACTTACAAATTAATATCTTCCACACATCAAAACCAAACTAGAATTTATCATACAAAGATCATTTTTTTCCAGCAGTCATTTATCATCACCTTAACACATATTCTATTCAATTTAAGTATCAAACATGAAATCAAGTTTAGCTCTCCCTTACCTTCTTAACTTCAAAGAACATCTCCAAAGAAGCAAGCCAACTAGTCTTCCAAGCAACCAAACACATCTCCTACATCAAGCTGCAATTTTCAGCACCAATACAACAATAACACAGAAAATAGCAAGACTTACTTCTTAATACGGTAACTTACAAAGATTTTAAGTGAAGATGGTCCAAAAACAAGAAAAATTCTAGAAGTCAATAGGGAGTAAGAGGTTTTGGTGGTGAGAAGCAAAGGATAGAGAGAAGGCAACAAAGGCACCAAAATGAGTTTAAATGAATCTGCACTTGCCTAAACCTTGTGGTGCAAGGTGTCCTCATTTTGAAAGGGCACATGTCACACATGAAAGTGTGCTAGTTATCCTTCAATGAAGTCATCTACATTTCTTAATGTATGGATACCAAATTTCACAATTGAATTAGGCCACTTTTCACTCAACCAATGTTGCCAATGTCAACGCATTAACTATGCCAAATGTCACTAACTCATAGGCTTAGTCATTCAAATTTTCACTATCAACCTATCTTTCCACTTAATAATTTTTCTAATCCAAATGTACATTTCAATACCTCAATTCTCTAATGGTGTTAATTAATTCCAATTCACTAAGTATGATCCATTAAACTAAAATTCAAATCATATGCAATTCTTAATCATATCACAAATTATAATACTTGTATTTTCATGAACATGTAACATTCCAAATATGGTACAATTTGGGATCTTACAATTCTCTCCATTTAAAAGAATTTCAACCTCAAAATTCATACCTAATGAGAATAGTTGAGGATACTGTGCTTTCATGGTCTCTTCTAGTTCCCATGTTGCTTCCTCGAGTTTATGGTGCTGCCAAAGTACTTTCACCGAAGGTATTTACTTGTTCCTGAGTTGTCGGACTTCTCTTGTTAAAATAGACACAGGCCCTTCTTTATAATTCAAATCTGGTTGTACTTGAATTTTTTCCACAGGAATATTATGTATATCATCTAACCAATATCTTCTCAACATCGAAACATAAAACACATCATGTAACCTGGCCAACTCTCCAGGAAGAGCTAATTGATAAGCTACTGGTCTGACTCTATTAAAAATTTCATAAGGATCGATGTATTATGGGCCTAGCTTACCCTTCTTCCTAAATGAAGTATGTGCTTCTATGGTGATATTTCTAAGAATACCTTTTCTCCTATTTGATACTCAATATCTCTTCTTTTTAGGTCAGCATGGAATTTCTGCTATCACTGGCAATCTTCAATCTTTGTTGAATAACTTAAATTTTTTTCTTTCATATCTTTCACAATATCATGTCCGATCATCTTATTTTCACACAATTCTATCCAAAAAAATTAAGTTCTACACTTCTTACCATATAGAGTTTCATGTGGCACCATGCTAATGCTAGTTTGATAACTGTTGTTGTAAATGAACTCCATTAGAGGAAGATAATTATCCTAATTTCCTATTCAGATTGTCCATCTGTTTGGGGATGGAAAGTGGTATTGAACTTGACTAGAGTACCCAAAGCCTTTTGCAGACTTTTCTAAAATCTCAAAGTAAATCGAGGATTATGATCAGGAATAATAAACATTGGCATCCCAGGCAACCTTACTATCTCATTCACATATATATCTGCAAGCCTATATAAGGAATAATTAGGACAAACAGGAAGAAAGTGAGTAGACTTGGTGAACTTATCTACAATCACCCATACAGTATCATGCTTCCTGTGAGTGACAGGGAGTCTAGTGATAGAATCCATAATAATGTTATCCCATTTCCACTGAGGAATCAAAATAGGATGTAATAAACTAGATGGAACTTGGTGCTTAGCTTTAAATTGCTAACATTCAAACATTTGGGCACATAGTCTATAAAATCCAGTAATACTGCTTTAGATGTTAATGCATATTATTTCCAGTAGGATGCATAGTAAAGAAAGTATTATGGGCCTCAAATAATAACTGTCTCTTTAATTCATCGTTTACTGGCACACACAATTGATCATCATAATACAAATCACCATCTCCTTTCGCAAAAAAGTTAGGCTATTTGCCTTCCAAAGTTGCCAAGAAAAATTATTCCAACTTATCATCAACTCTCTGAGTATAACATATTTTTTGCTTCAAGGTAGGCCTAGCTTTCAACTGAGTTATTAAAACTCCATCAAATACAAGTCTCTACTCACCTTGCTGTATTGACAAAGCTGACATGAACTTCTAGCTTCAAGCATTAGCCACGAAACTAGCCTTAACCAGATGATAATCCATAATGCATTCATATTCTTTAAACAATTCCAATCAATGCCAATGTCTCAGATTAAGTTCCTTCTAGGTAAATAGATACTTCAAACTCTTATGATCAGTGAAGATCCTACACTTTTCACCATATAAGTAGTGTCACCAAATTTTTAAAGCAAACACAAGCACTGGAAACTCAAAATCATTTGTAGGGTAGTTCTGTTTTAATTTCCTAGAAGTATATGTGACTAATTTTTTATCCTGCATCAAAGCACAGCCTAAACCATTTCTAGATGCATAACTAAACATAACATACTCCTTACCAAAAGTGGGTTGAGCCAATACAGGAGCTTCAGTAAGCATTCTCTTTAGTTGATCAAAGCTAGTTTGAAATTTATCAAACCATTCATACTTCTCTCCTTTCTGTAACAATTTAGTCAAAGCGGATACTATCACTGAAAACCCCTTCACAAACTAGCAATAGTAACCTAAAAAACTTCCCATTTTAGTCACATTATATGTTGATTTCCAATTAATAATTACTTCAATCTTACTGGGATCAACCCTAATCCCTTGAGAAGAAACAATATGTCCTAGAAAAGATACCTCCTGCTAGAAATCACACTTACTTAGCTTAGCATACAACCGCTTTTCTTGCAGGGTTTGTAACACTATCCGGAGGTGCTAAAACATTATTATGTTCATTTTTGGAATAGACCAAGATATCATCTATACATACTGCTGATATGTGTTTAATTGTTGATATATTTAATCATTTACACTTTCTAATGACATGAAAATGCTTAAGATACTCACTTTAATTCATATATGATTTTAGGTACAATTTAGAAGTAAATAAATTAAAGTGAGTCGAAAGTACAACGTTTGGATTATTTTCTAAAGATCAATTTTTACTTGTCTTTATAAAGTAAGAAGCAGAAAATTAAAAGATACGAAAAATGGAACACAAAAAAGAAGAAAAATTTAACAGGAGGCAGCTGGAAAATCAACCCAAAATGACAGCATAGACAAGAGACAGAAGTAGTCTTTCTGTGTTTAACGTAGGTAACATCTACGTTCAACACAGATGTTTGCATTAAATTTAAAACATAAGAGAGGTGACCACAGAACAAGAGTGCTAGGATAGTAAACCCTCAAGATTTATTTGTCCCATCAAGCAATAGTAAGGTATGGAAGGTAGGTGTGGCACTACAGCATTATGGACGTGAAGCTATATTTGAGACTTGGTTGGAGCTTGCGAGAAGAGGAGAGTTGGAACAAGTGTAAAGACCTGGAAAATTCAATGTAAAGACCTGGAACATCAACATATTTCATTAATATCAAAAGATAATAATTGTACAAATCTTTAATGGGCCTTTCAAGCCATAATACATCATAATCCCAAAAATACAGAGTTTACATAAACGAGAATTGCTCAAAATGTGACTAAAGCCTTGTTTTACAAAACTAGCTTAAAATACAAAAACAGTGCAAGAGTGGAGTGATTCCTCGAATTTTGGTTACTTGATATCATGCTCTTGAACTAAATATGGGATGAAAATGGAGGGGTAAGCTTAATGCTGATGGGTAATAGTTTATAATAGAAAAATAAGGAAAACCTTTGAAATGTTCATTTGTTAATACAATGTTCTAATTAAATTCATAAAATGTATCGTTCTCAAATTCACAAACTACAAATCATGTATGCATCAAGATTATTAACATATCATAAGAACATAAGCACATTAGAATGTACGGGTAGATCCATAAAAATGAAGAACTACACATTTTCACATAATGGTCCTGTATAGCCGTAAACATGATATACCATTGCAATACCACATAGTGGTTTTGCATAGATGTAAACATGAGGGAGTCTATGAAGGACCTCCATGTCACTAGTGGGAAAGTAAGAGAAGCCTTTAACTTGGTCAACGTGCATGTGACACACTTGAATGGACTACACCAAACCCACATAACAGGTAATTCATGAATTGAAAATGGCTTGCCTAAAAAATCAACAAACTTTGTGTCCTCATCTTTGTTAGATTGTTCTTCAATCAAATCTTCAAAGTTATTTGAAGAATGAACAGGTAAGATTGATTGCACATGCTTCAATAACTTGACATCCTTTTTAATCTTGTGAGGACAAGTACGTGTAAAGTGTCTTAGTTGACCACAAAGAAAAGAAAGATAAGTTTTTGAAGGGTTTGTAGCCTTCCATTTGTCTGTGGAACTTTCTTCTATGATAGACTTGTCGAAGATGATCTTTCTTTTTATTGTGACAATCACAAGTTTTCTGGTTTTTGAATTTGATTTGAAGATAAGGATTCTTACAATCCTGTTTGAGAAGTGGACCATCCTTAACGATGTTCTTAAATAAGGCATGTTGATCATACAGATTATTAAAAGAAGCTAAAGCAAGCTAATAAATTTCTCAAAGAGATATATTAGTCATATCTCTTTGTAAAGAAACAATGGTCTGTTGTAACTCTGGTTCTAGTTGACCTAAAATGGATGAGATAAAAACTGCATTGATGATTAACATCATTCCATCCACTCAAAAGATAGTATCTTTCCGTCATATGTTAATAATGCTTCTATAAATCACGCTTATTAAGTGAACAACGTTTTAGGGAAAGTTTTTCCTGAAGGATCTATTTAACAATAAGCTGAAAGTCACCAATGAATTCCTTATGAATTATTCCAAGAAGAGCTTCGACTGTAGTGACTTGGATATATTGAAATCTTCAATAGTCGTCAATCCTTTTCCACCATTCTTGTAAAGTACCAGTGAAATGATATGTAACTCAAACAAAATATCCTATAAAGGATTATTCGGTCGAGTCATTTGTAGATCTATCCAGGCACCAAATTCATGTAAGCAATCGCTCCATTTCTTTGAGGGAAGATCGTCAAAGATGAACCAAGGTCCTAGAGTAGGCTTAATCTGAGAAACTTGTTAAGCAGGTGCTACCTGCGGTGCTGGTGTAGGTCTAAAAGGTTCAATACCTGTCGATTTTTCTTTACTTATTTCCAGTTTAACTTTAGTAGGTTCAGGCATAGTTGTCTAAACTTGTGATAATTCTGATAGATCAACTAGTTGTGCTGAGGAATCAAAAAATGGTTTAGAGATCAGAGATTGTTATAGAGACTTCAGATGTTGGGAAAGAGGCTTCTGAACAAGCTTTTGTATTATTTGATTGAGCATATGAATCTTCTACAACAGGTGTAAGTGCAAAAGTTGCTATGAACTCTTTCTAAGGTGCTTTTCCTTCCCACTAGAGGTGGAAAGGTGAGATTTTGATGGAGAAGTAGAAGGTATATGGATTTTTAATGGTTTACTCTACTGATTAACTTGTTCAGGCTTAGTGAATGAAGGTGATGGCTCAGGAACTAGTTTAGGCTTTGTCTTTGACTTTGATTTCTTAGGCTTCGCTGGAGTTGCTTAAGGATGGATACACTGTCTGATCAAAGGATAGTTGAATTTGAAAACCTTTGAATAGTTAGCTTCTTCTAGATACGTTTGATACATAAGAGATGTGTATATTGGTTATATGTTTGGAAATACTAAATAGGATGAGCCATATATAGTTTTAGACTTTGCAGATTGCATATCAGCTTCTATTCATAACACAATTCCTTATATCTTCTTGAGTTCTATGGTTTTGATGTCAAAGTAAGATCCAAAATACTATGTAGCAATGTAATATTGAAGATCAACATCGAGTTGCTAGATTTGAGCTTTGTAAGATTGATATAGTTATTGGATCTGCTTAAAGACACTGTTGAATTTATTTTATATAGCATAAGTCTATTGACTAATTCCATCTAGCTTATAATCAATTCTTCGAAGAACTTTGTTCTGTGCTACTACATTTCATGTATTGCAGTTAAGTAATTTATCAGAAGGATTTGAGACAAGTGTTCCTTGTGAAGTGGTTCTTATGGCTCGAATATAAGGAATAGATCAGTACTCCTATGTAAAGAAGGAAAGTCTTCCTCATATGGTTTAACCATCAGACAAGGTATAAATGTAGGAGTCATAGCAGGAACTGCTAGCTTAGATTGACAAGTAGAAGATTTCAGCATCTCACGAGGAGATCTTGATTAGAATCTTTCTATTTGTAGACTAATAGATTTGCTAGAATCATTTGGATCTAGATCATCCTTATGCGAATGATATTATTAAGAAGGCATACAACAAGTTTTAGGCTTTCTATTCCTCCTTCTCCTTTTGGCATACTGTTCATCATCATCATCACTATCTGATTGAGGATTGAGAGAGACTTCATAGTCAGGTTCATATGTAGATAGGTCGACATCCCATACAAAGTGTCCACGATGATGGCTTACACAGATTAGATCTCTATTAGATTTGAAATAGTGGATAAGAGGACTAGATTTACCTTTTGTATGAGAAAATATCAGCTGGATAAAAAATGTATCCCCAAATGTAAAAGGTCTAAATGGATCTTCATTAGGATTTACATAGATGGATTTCATCATTCCATCTTTTAATGTGTTTAGAATCTGAGGAGTTATTGTATGAAAACAGTGTCGATAATGCATATGGAACACCTTTTTGTAATTGGTGATCCATTCAGTAGCCATCGACTTTTCAAGCTCCATTGCTAGAAGTTGCTTTAGGATTTGGATGACAATATTTTGATCATTGGAATGATCAGTAATAATATAAAGAGAATCCAAAATAGAATTTGGAAAGTTGGGGTCCAACGCATGATTTTATAAGTGATAGGTCATCTAGTTATGTAAGGTAGCCATGATGGCTATAAGATCTTGATCTACTTCAAAGATTTGGATTTGAACTTACAAGCATTCAAAAAAAGTGGGATCATCCAACATGATATTAAAATCAGGCATTGTTGTCAGTATAACACTTCTATTGTTGAGCATTGTCAGCAAGGTACTAATCAATGCATTCTGGTATATTGTATGTGTTAGATCGAAAAAAGTATACTAGATTTGGATAAACGGTAGATTTCAAAAACTTTTTCTGAAATCAAAATGCAGTGGAAGCATGATAACCAAATCAACATGTTTTAATCCATACATGATATGGTATTTGAAAATTAAATACTGTAAAAACATGATCGAAATTTTACCAATTCCTTTACTACAACTTTGACTCCTCGATATGGTATCCTCTCCACACTAATGTATCCTCAACCAATCCAATCTACCACTTATTATCTTTGGACAACCTAGATAATAAGATCCTTTGGTAGGAAAGGAGAAGAAACATTGTAGAGGTTTTCCCTTTATGATCAACTAGTTGCAAGAACCAAAATGAGATACTCTCATTCCTAATTTTGGTTAGCTCATGAAAGGAAGGAGGAAGAAGTCATAAAAACCAACCAATGCACCACTTGTTTTTTCTAATCAAAATGAAAGCGAGGGCAATAAATGAGGCATTCTCATTTGTTTAATATGGCTAGATGAAAAGACGAAAAGCCAATAATAAGACACTCTCATTTTTGGTTGTATGATGAAAGAAGAGAGAGAGAAACAAATGCACTACTTCCTTTTTTAATTAAATGGATGCTAAAAGGTTTATATGTTTTTCTACATGCCAACATTAAATGACAAGCATTAAACCATTTAAAGATAAAACCATTACACCATTTAATGAGGATACAATTAAACCATTTAATGATAATGAAGCATGATAAAGTCCACCTCACATTTAGCAATTAAATGTTAAATGTGCAGTTGTCCATTTAACTATATAAAACTAAAATCCACTTCATTGTAGATTTCAGTTTTGCCCTCTTTTTGTCTTTAAAAATATTGTTTCAATTTAATTAATCTAATTAGTCAAATCAAACTAAAATCCAACCCAATATTAAATGTTCATTTTGGGCTTCTAATTAACAGTTAATTAGTGTAAGCCCAACATTTAATCATAGGCTTAAATCCCAATTTAATTAACTCTTAATTAAATTGTTCCGGTCTTATTATTTTGAATCTAATTCGGTCCTTTCCTTTTATTTTCTTTCCAGTAACCTCTATTTATTTTTCTTAATTTCCTTGATAACCTTTCCTTGAAGCCAAGTGGGGAATCCAATTAGACTTATATAATTCAAGCCCAATAAGCCTAGAATTAATTTAATCTCATTAGAATTAATTCCAACTTATTAACCAAATGTGACTCCACTAAAGACAATTAGCTGAACTCTTAAATTACTAAATATTATGAGAACACACCAATTGCAAACTTTACTGCGAACCATATTATAGCCATCCGCACAATAAAGGTTAAAATTACCATTTTACCCTTAATTGGTTTTTCCTTCTAGATCTCCTGATTCACTCTATATGATGATTACCAGACAAGATCTCATCTTGGTGTTAAGACTTGATGGGTGGCTGGTCCATCAAACTATTGGTGCCAATTTAATCACCAATCTCTATAAAACATCTAGATGTGATGATATGATTATAAACTTTTTTATTTGAGTAAATGTTCCCTGATACACGCTTCAATTAATAATTCCAACATGCATGCACTAGATTGACACTCTGCAAAAATTCATTATGGTCATATTAAGTGTTCCAACACAGTGTAGTCTCGTTGAATGCATAGACTGGATGATTTAGATGAGGAATTGAATTTGTTAAATGTATCTAAAATGAAATATGAGTTTACTAAGTATTGTGAAGTTATGAACTATTAAAAACGTAAAAACACAGTAGTGAGAGAAAGCTTATGTGAAGTTTTGGTTTTGATCAATTCCTACATAAGTTTGCATTTGATACGTTTAGAGGTTGTATTGGGTATAGAAAGACTGAATATATGAATTAGGAATGGAATGACTAGAGGAAAGATTAAAAAAAATGGAAGAAATAAACACACATACACGGGCATGCATGAAATTCTCACACCCGTGATTAATAGTTTTGGGTTATTCATGATTATAAAGCTCACAACTGTGAGGTAAAGGAAAGAAAAAAGTTGTTTTTGGATGAATATATATAGATATATATTTTTTGTCCTAGTTTAGAGAAAATCGTATATGGATGTTTTACTGTTCATATATGAATGTGTGTGGTGTTTTTCGAGATGGATATAAATTAGTTTAACAATTTTAAATTAAGATGTTGATGAGGTCGTGGAATAGAGTTAATGAAATGATAAGTTTTTGATAAAATGAAAGTATGAAAAAATTGAGAAAAAAAGAAAAAATATAGTAGAGAGAAGAATAAGAGATTTAGTGAAGAAGAATGAGGGAGAAAGCACAATCATGATTTCTCTAAAAACTCAGCAAAGTTGTGATCGTGCTTCTGTACGACCGCGACTTTGCAAATGTAGGTCGACCTTCAACATTGAGTTTGCTTCTAAACATCTTTTGATATTTTTATTGTAACTTCTTGACTTGATATTCAAATGACCTGATTCTTAAACTAATAGATTTCTAACATATTTATCTATCCATAAAAATTGGTAGCTTTCTAAATTGATTTGGAAAAGATTGAATGAATGAAAGTGTGAAAATCTATTGGAATAATATGAACTAGAATGTTTTACTGGACTTACATCGGTATTTTGATTATATCTTAATTTGAAGAGATCCAAATTAGTTGATTATTGATTCAAAGGAAACTACAGACATAAATCTACAATTGTACTGAAGATATCAAATTGTAATTGTAGATTGAAGAGGTCTGAAATCTATTCTGAAGCTGAGGTAAGAGTTCTGTTATAACTTAAGAATAGACTGACGTATTTGGAGTATAACTTTCAGTATATTAAACCAAATTGAATGATCTTAGTGTCATTAGAAACCTAAGACACAGATGAACAATTGTTTAGAACAAAGTATTGTTTAAATCCTTCATTTTTGAGATCTTATTGATCATATACAGTTGACAAGAATGGAATGTCTTCAAAAATAGTTGAAATGGAGAATGAGTGATTGAATTTTGATACAATTGGAGTAAAAATGAGATGTGCATCAATGTATGATAGAAATATACCTAAGAAGTTGTCATTGAACATACATGATACATGAAACATTGATAAATGTGTTTATCATATTATATAAGTGCTCTAGTAATATGAAATTGTTTTTATTACATATAAATAAGCAACTAGAGCAACTGCTTCTAGATGTTGCTAGAACGTCTAGAAAATAGGATTATTAGGGCAATTGTGAGTAATCTAAAATGGTCTCACTTCATTTGTTATGTTATGTATATTAGTGAATTGTATTGATATATTACTAAATTGCATTGACTGATTGTGTACTAAATTACGGAAAATATTTGTCCGAGGTAATTGATGCATGCAAATAATATTGGAAGTGCTACTTGTATGTGAATGAGACTGTCTAATTGAATATTCTGATTCTCAACTGAAAAGTTGAATACCGGACCTAGTCCGATGACTATGAGATTCTGACTGTGCATTATATGTGACTGTTGTGCATGGTATATTCTGTATTTGAGGCATTTCATAAAATGCATGCTCAGATAAAGACATATGACTAGAGTAGCCAGTATGAAAGTGATTGCACATAGAGCCTTACTTTGTGATTTCTGATTATGCACATAAAGTTATGCTCCGTGATTTTATTCTGACTGAGCCTAATAGGCTAGTATTTGTTTTCGTATATGATAGGCACTCAATCATAACATTAATAATGAATCTAGAGTCTTATGTGCATTTGTATTTGTAAATATATGTTCTGATTTGCAATGATTACATGTTATGCCATGTTAATGTGAATATTTGGAATTCATTGAATGATTTGCAAAGCTGTAATGACATGATTGACTGTATGAACTGTGTTATTTTATGACAATTCTATTTGTTGCATGAGCGAACCATCAAGGATGGTTACTCAACTGAGATCGTAAAACTCATCAAAATTACAACGTGGCTTTTCAGGTTTTATAAGGCTCCGCGTAAGAGTTTTGGGTTAGGATCAGTTTGCACCTACTATGTATTTTGTTATGTTGTATTGAAAAGTGTAGTCTTAAATGTTGTACAATGTATATGAAAATGGTTTTCGAAATGTCAAAATAATATAAATACAAGTATTTTTTCTATAATGGGCTCAAGTGCTTACTGAAACTCTAACGTGTTCAATAATGATTGTAACTTTTGTCATTGGAATTGTTTATAAATTAATTGGCCCGAATTTGATTATCGGTTTTCCATATTTGCATATGTTGTTTTAGAAAATTTGTATTAAGTTTCGACCGTTGACTATTTTAACATGCTGCTCTTGTGGGCTTCGTACTCAGATATCACTCAGGATGTCGAGTGCGTGTTTTGCGGGAGTGGGGTGCTATAGTTTGGTATCAGAGCCTAGATTTAGTATCTTACATAGGTGTTTATCAAAAAATATGTCAAGTTACATGCATTTTAGACATGGTCATTGACTACGAATCATAACGCTAATCAAAATAAAATATCTAGACCTACTACTATAGCAATGGTGATTCTAGGTTGATACCACAGAGAATGTGTGTAAAGTTTATGAAATGAAATTAACCAGTGTTTACACTTAACGGGGGCTTTTGGATTTATCGAAAAAGAAAATAAAATGAATCTAACTAATAAAAACAATTTAAATAAAACCTACAAAAAAAATGATGAATGTGGGGAATTTGGTAGGGACCCGGTTCTTTAGTTCAATCTCAGCCTACACCCTAACTAAGCATATTTTATTAATTTGTTGTTTTTTAACCTCTCCTATCAATTATTAATCATGGGTTAAAAATTAACCCAAGTTTTCCTTTAGGTTTTGTTTAATCAAGATACGATCATTAATTAATCCTAACCACCAAGCAACCTAGGATACGATCTCTAGATTTAATTAGGCAGTAGCATTATGACTTAGGAAAACTGATTAATCAAGGTAACAACCACATATGATGCATCATTTAACCTAAGTCATGTTATCCCTAACGATTACGAATCATTAGTCGCTACGCATGAATTTCAACATAATAATTACGGATTATATCGAAATTCTAGCAATGGGTTTGAAATTAACAATTTAATGATCGTATTAAAAGCATCAATTCACAATACCCAACGGGTCCATACACAAATAACCGAATTCCTAATGAGAGAAAGAAACAAAAAAATAAGTAAAAAATACTTAACCCAGGTCATCAGCGTTGATGTTACCTCCGAATTGGAGTCAGAATGTCTAGTCTTTCATGGATCTTTTCTGAAAAATTGCTTCATCCCCATTATAATCCCTATCCAAAAACCCTTTAATTTCTCCTCACTGCCACAAGCTTCCGCATCATGCAAGCCTTACTGAAGACGCAGCTGTTGTGCCTCCGCTGTGCCTGTCTTCACACATGTTCTTATGGCTATTTGATGTGGCGTCTATTGTAACTGATGGGATGAATTAATTTCATGCCTCTGTTCACTTAAATCCTCCCATCTTGCTCCTCAGTACTACGTTGCCACTCCTCTTGCGTGCTCCAGCCACAAGCCGCCCAGCCTAGCCGCAGCTGCCTTCACACCTCTACTGTAGCTTCTCCTGTTATGTGTAGTTGCGTCCCTCTAGCTAACGATTTGACAATTTAATTTGCAGCTCACCTAAAACCTCTCCTGCGCTCCCTTTTATGCCCCTAAAATGCAAGCTTATACACATTCAACGCAAAACACACATATGCGTTGTGTTCAACGCATGGCCTTTCCTATTAAGACTGCATTGCTGTGTCGTTTTACAATTCATTTTTCTTTTCTTCTTCTTTTTTTCTCTTCTTGCTCTATGAAGACAACAAAAATAAATCTTCATAAAATAACCCAAATGTAATGCTTCCGACTCCCTTTAGTTTCTTTACTCCCAAATTGTACGTAAAATCATATACGAATTAAAGTGAGTATCTTAAGCATTTTCATGTCAATAATCGCTAAGTGTAAGTGATTAAATATATCAACAATAAACACATATCAATCATAGTAAGTAGTAGCAACTGATCCCCAGTCTGAGTCACATTTACATGAGTTAGATGCATGAGTATTTGTTAAAAGTTTGAGATAGTATAAATAATGAGAATAATAATGATCTGTTAAAATTTGATCAGAATTAAGAAATAGTATATGGTTTGATATGAAAGATGACTATTTAACACATTCGTATTGATGGATGTATTATGGTATACGACATCAATGTTATACTATAGTGATGTATCCCTAAATGTTAAATAGATATGAATGTGTCGTCATGGATTGATTAAGGGAAGTCGTGATATAGATATGAGTGATAACATTTAAAGTGTACAAGCCAAGTCGAAAGAAAATAAAATTTTCTATAACTTGGAGAGGTTAAACTTAGACTTGAAATGATTGTTAGCAAATGTGCTCTTTGAAATTGAGATTGGAATTTTAAGAGAATTATGCATCTAAAATTTTGAATTGATTATGAACATATATATGTATGACAATATGGTGGTAATTGGAAGGTGAGATAATCATAGTGACATATGTAAAAGTTATTAACATTAAGTTGATTTGATGTTATGAGTATATATCTGATAATGGGATCATAGGATAAGTGGGAATGATGAATACATATGTACTATATGTGTGGAAATAATGTAGGCAATAGCCTATGACTTGTTAAATAATCGTTAGCTATAATTCCCACATAAGGATGAGTACAATAATACATAAAAGAGCTTACAATGATCAATCGGGGATAGATTTAGATTATTAATGATATTATTATGGATGATAAATTTGAGTAAAATGAATCACGATCATGAACCTTTTCACGCCAATTGTGGCTGACACAAAAATGGAAATGTTGATTAGCATTAATTGGAATCTAGGTATCATTAGTGAATGTTAGTAATTGGAGAATTATCATAACTAATAAGATGAAATGATCTTGATGGTACAGAAATTGAACTTCTTGAGATGTTAAGAATGATTGATAAACAAGAATGAAAACAGTTAACTGATAAAGATTATAAGAATAGTATGCATGTGGTAATAAGAAATCTTCTTTTGAAGAAGAATTTCACTGAATTTTGTTAAATAGACCAAATGGTTTACTTTAAGATTGATCAATGAAGAAATGAATAAGGAATGAATCAAGAGCAAATATTTGGGTCCCATTTCTAATGGAGGCTTTAGTGCGATAGGTTGAATATGCTACAGAGAGTACATGTAGTTTTTTGATGTAAGGTATCCAACTACGCGATTGGATTTGGGAATTTTAGGTAACACTATTATTACTGTGAGTAGAACTTATGTTCACACTATATTGTATGTAAATATGTTCAGAAGATACAAATTTCATTTAGTAAATGTGTTATCAATTTAGAGAGTTCAGGCTAGAAATAAATTGAATTATGTGGAGAAACTAATATGAATGAATAGATATTAGAAGAAGACAATATAAAAATAGTGGAAATTGAATGAATTGAGAAATCAATCGAGGAAAGAAAAAACCGAAAATAGCAGAAGGTAGTATGACCTCATTGAGGATAGATTGAACCCAAGTTTCTTATATAAATTGGTGACATTTTCATGGTTTTTATTACACTTCTTGGCTCTTATTTTCAGACTTTATGCTTAATTTGACTCTTAAGTGCTTGCTTTTACTTTATATAGTTTGAGAGTAAAATTTTCACAGATAATTAGTAATTGCACTAAATTAATTTTCTAGAGCAATTGATACTGCAAACTACCATTTGTTTATTGTACGAGACTCAAAAAGTAGAGCCAAGGAGTGAAGACTGAAGATGATAAGTCAATAAGTCAACAAATTAATAGGACAATAGAAAAGTTCGCTATGGCTAAGTATGAAGAATTCACTCAGAAACCTTTTGGGAAAAGTTTGCCGTGGCGAAGAAATGTGTTTACACTATGTAGAAACTTGATGTTGAGTAATAAAAACCTTTCAGGAAAAGTTTGCTGCAGTGACACATCTCCTCGCCGTAACGGAACCTTCTAACTGGCACTGACCCGGACCATTTTTTGCAAAAATTACCCACTCTGTAACCCGATCCATCAACCAAATTTGTAAAAATGACCTATTTTAGGTTAATTTCCAACGAGAGGGAGAGCTGACAAATACTCTTATATTCTCATCATCTTTCTAGCATCTCTACACCTTTGTTCTCCCTTCTGCACATTCTTTCATCCATTTTTCCACCATCGATTGCTACCATGGGTATCTCCAGTGAGTTATCGGTGGTGAAATCTTTTGGAGCTATGCTTAGCTAATATCCCAATCCTTTTGAAGATGTAGCATTGGCTTGAGTTCAAATGGCTTAAAAAGGGAGTAGCTTAATCCATGCTTAGCTGTAATTTACAAACTCCTGGGTTTAGGATTTGTAGTTTGTAGTTAAACATTCTTGATTAGAGTTCAATTAAGTGTTCGATATTCATTGTGTTGTGGGATTGTTGATGTAGAACTTTGAGCTTAAATATATGAAGTCTCATATATGTCTATTTGTGATCTTTTTGAATCTCTTTTATCTTTCATAGTTATGTTTGATATTGAGTTCATTTAAGATCCCAAAATGACTTATTGCATTAACTTAACCATTACACACACTAAGGAATGGAGTTCATTGATTAAGACCTTGGACTTAAAGAGTTCTTTAAGGTTTACCCATTTGAAACTTAGTGATTTCCACTCCCACTAAAAATTGATTTCAAACTATGATAACCAAAGCTCATTTTGAAAAGGATATTATCATCATTTGATTATTGTTTTTATCTTCCTATTTTTGCATTCCCAAAAATCCAAACATGCATTTTGACACATTTTCTTTATAGTCCCTTTTTAATTTAGTAAAGATTTCTAAAGACAAACCCCCCCTTTTTTCTTACCAATTTGGTTTGCATTTCTTGACATATACGCTAGCTTAGGTCCATTCCATTAGGTTCTGATTAAGTGAAATGAACCGAGGCTGTAACCTATATTGCAATCCTTGGAATTTTTTTGGTTATTTAACGTCCAAGGGTAAGTACTAAGGCTCGGATCAAAATGGTGTTGTTGTTGGGGAACCAAGCGATTGGTTCTCCAGTTTAGCTTTTGTCATTTTTGATGCTAAGTGAGGTTAGGAACCTTGGTTTAGATTGCATTTTAGATAGTTTAGTTTCATACTTCTCAATATTATAGGATTTCATTATCTTTGCATAGCGTCGAAATTTTGAAAATACAAAACAAAAAGATACTGAACATTTGCACTTTTCATACTTAGCATTTTTGCACCCACATAGTTTTGAACATTTCTTTTAGTGCTTTTTGATACATAAACATTTTACTTGCATCTCATTTTTTTTATTTAACTTTGTGTGCTTGCAAGTAAATTCTTCTCATTTTCATTTGATTTGTTCCCGTGCATGCCCTAGAAATCTAAACTTCAACCTTTCTATCCTGAAATTGAGAAATGTTTGAGAAAGATTAAAAAGGAGAGGAAAGAAAAAAAAGAGAAGTAAGGTAGTTATTGAAGGGGATTCTAGTGATCCAAGTAGTGAGAGTGATTCATTAGAAAGAGTGATAATGGCCGAAAACCTAGCTTTCCTGCAAAACCTTAACTTTCATGCCAACCAACCTAGGAATAGTGATAATGGAGGTAATGGGGAACATAAGCGAGTTGACGAGAATAATGGCAATCTAAGAAGGAGGACCATTAGGGAAGTGACCAATTCTGACGTGAATTATGATCCATTTACTGCTGCTTGTCCTAATTTTGATGTGAATTTTGAAGATAAAGGATTGCTCATTAACTCTCTTCCAAAATTTCATGGCTTGACTGTAGAAGATCCCTATATGTATTTGGAATCTTTGTCCATGATATGTCAGAGTATGAAACTTATAGGAGCTTCACTTGATCAAGTATTATAGAAGGTTTTTCACCTATCTTTGGAGGGAAAAGCACGGGAGTTATATATAAGCCTTTCGAGACATGCGACAAATACGCATCATAGTTAGGTTAATCTACGAAAGGCATTCCTGGAGAAATATTTTTCAACCTCTAAAATGTTGTCAATGAGGAAGGAGATCTATTCAGCACGTCAAGATTATGATGAGTTATTCTATGACTACTGGAATCGTTTTTGTGACCTGTTGTCCAGATGACCCCATCACCAGATGCTTGATGAGCAGTTAGTGCAGTATTTTTATGATGGGTTAAAAAGTCAAGATAAAGGTATGTTGGATGCAGCATTGGGAGGTTTTTTTATTAAACTTACAACTACGAAGGCATGGGATCTAATCAAAAAGATGGCTTTATATCATCAACACTTTAGTGTGAGAGATACCAGAGGTGTCTATGAGTTGGGAGCTTCAACACCACAATCCAAAAGAATGGAGAGTTTAGAGTCTAAAGTTGACTTTTTAGAGAGAAGACTAACTTCATAGTTGTCCTTCATCACTGCAGAACTGAAAAACATGAGTGTGCATCACCCATCATCATCTACGGATCTTACTACGCCTGGTTGTGATACTTGTGGGTCAGTAATGAACATATCTATTGTTTTCCCCAGTCGATATGAAGAGGTGTCTATGGTGTATCAAGGTCGAACTAATCAAAAATGGGACACCTCTTCAAACACTTATAATAAGGGATGGAAAGCGAATCCCAAGATCAGTTGGAGGAATGAAGAAGGAAGATGACCAAATAGATTTTAACAAGGTGGAGGAGCTGGTACATCTACAAACTAGTTCCATAACCAACAACAAGCTCTGATTGTTCCAATAAAAGAGGACACTAATCAAATTTTGCACAATATGATGGCACTGATTAAGGAGGAAAGGACTTTGAACAATAGCCAATTCAATTCAATAGCATCTTTCATTCAACAGGATCCCTCTAAAACTGCTGCTTGGTTTAATGCTTTGGAAAAGAGAATGGAGCAATGGGAGATGAAAGTTGAGAACATCAATTCTTACGTCACCCAATTGTCCAACAATATGAGTGAGAATCAAGCAAGAAGCAGTGGAGCTATACCCTCCAATACTGTTATGAACCCTAAAATTTTGAATGCTATAGCTCTCCGTAGTGGGAAACAAGTTAGATTCAAGAATCAAGATGAGGGAAAAGATGAAGAGGAGAATGAGGGAAGATAATTGTCTTCATCAACTGAGAGAGTTAAGAAGTCCGAAAGCTTAAAGGAAAGAGCACTTTTGGATGATAAGGAGTTAAAACAATCAAGGAGCAAGGAAGCAAATTTAGAGAACACTGAGGAATCAAGCAAGAAAGGAGTCTAAGAAGCAATCGACAAGGAGGTAAGTATAAAATACCTTCATTTTCCTAATTCATATTTGCTTAGCAAAAGGATGACTGATTATAAACATGAAAAAATTGTCATTAACTTGTTTGGGAAAGTAAAAGTCAACATCCCTTTGCTTGATCTAGTGAAAAGGGTTCCTACTTATGCTAAATATATTAAGGACATGTGCACTAACAAAAGAAAGTTTAGACCTAATGAGAGAGTACAAGTTAGCTCAAACGTGTCCGGACTTTTCAAACCCCAAATACCCGTTAAGTTCCAAGACCATGGATCTTTCAACATTTCATGCATAATAGGAAAAGTTACTATAGGAGGAGCCTTGTTAGATCTAGGGGTGGCAATTAATGTGATGCCTAAGTCAGTCTATACATCATTAGGAGTTAAGAGTCTTAAGCCTACATCTATAGTGTTGCAATCGGCTGATAGTTCTCTTAGGCATCCAGTGGGGATCATACAAAACATTTTGGTCCAGGTAAAGGTTTCGTTTTTCCAGCTGATTTCTATATACTTGACATGTCTTCTAAATTTGTGCAGGACACTACCTTAATTCTCGGTAGACCTTTCTTAAGGACTACTAGTAATATGATTAGCATGAAAGAAGGTACAATCACTATGGAGGTAGGAGATCACCATGATGGTGAAATTTCTATAGCTGCGGTATCAGATGAGGACGATCCTCCAACTTAGGCCACTCTTGAGTTCGTGACCTTACAAACCCTCACTAGTCGAGTCGATGGCCTTTATGCAGATCTTGCTACTCTTCGGGCCACCCTCCTTCAGGAGATAGCCTGACAGGATAAAGATAGGTAGTATTGCTGACAGATGGATGCATTGCTCGCTAAGCACCTTCATTTCTAGCTACTGTCTTACGACGATGACCCCCTGAGCGGTGCTGGCACATCGGGAGTCAGTCCCTCTGTTGCTAGAGATGATCATATTATGGTGTAGCTTGAGTTGCGTATTCTTTTTTTTCCTTTATTTTATTTTACTTTTTAGATTGTTGGATACTCAGTTACATTTTGTCATGTACAAACATAATGGCCGGTTATTTATATATTTGTCTTTATACTTTTTTGTTTTATTATTCTTCGTTAGCCTTACACTTCCCTTTCAATGCATCAATGTTTTTATTGTTCTTCACATTGAGGACAATATGATGTTTAAGTGTGGGGGAGGTTGTTCTAACTTGCAATTCTTGTTTATGCATCATTTTTAGCCATTTGCCACTTGTGCATGTCACTTGTGTGTCATATGCAAAATTTCAAACTTGGTAATTGAGGTAAATTGCATTTGTCAAGTGTGTCTGGAATTTCTTGATTTTTCCGTGGTGACGCTGTGAATTGTGTTTCACCGCGATGAACTCTTGGTTTTGTGGCGGCGACGCTATCCTTCATGACTAAAATTGTTTTTAATTCCCTCATTTCAATTGTTCTTCCAATTTAGATTCTTTTCACTCTTGTACATTAAAGATTTTATAAATTTCAAAATGGTCCTTGTGTTTTTGAAAACATCATTTATGTTTTTTAAATGATAGTTGATTTTGGTTAATCTCACTTTCAATGTTTTCACGAGAAGCAATTAAGGGTACCCCAAGAGAGTAGCATTATATGTTTTTAAACCTTGTGATTGCTTAATTGAGATACTATCCTTATTGGAAGGATACTTGGGTCTAAATTCTTTTGATTTTATGTGTATCTGCTTAATTTTATATCCCTTTAGAACTTGTTTTAATTCTTGATCGAAGCTTGATGAACTAAAATTTTGTTAATATGATAGAGGAATTTCTTTATAAACCCTAATTACCTAAACACTTAACCTTTGCTAGCCCCATTAAGCCTTCTTTTGAGTGCATGCTATTTCATAATTATTATAAGTATCTCCTCTCAAGATTAAGTAAATAAAAAAGGGGGCTTCTATAAGAAAGAAAAGAAAGAAAAGAGTAAAAAAAAAGGAAGAAAATTTTCTCAAAAGAGAAAAGTAATAAAAATGTGTTAAATTATGTTTATTTTTGTAAATATTTTCTTACTTATACTTATATTTAGAGTTTGTTTAATGAGATAAGTAATTATGGTGCATGTACTCATTCATTTTTTCCTTTTTCCATCCAATCCATTTCATTTAGCGTTCTGTACATTACAACCTTGAAAAGTCCTCTTGATTTTCGAAATTATAGTTCTTATAGTGGAGAGGTAGAATTATCACAAGCTTGTGGAAGGGAATGAACTAAGCAGACTGTCGAGTGAAATTATCCCAAGACAAGTGAGTTGAGAGATTAAACACATTACCTAGATAGAAATCTCTTTTGCGCAATCTCTTGGATTAAATACTTATAGTGTTTATTTTCTTCGCAATCTTTCAGTCTACTTAGGTTGATTTCTAAGGAAATGACATATCTACTTTTTTGCTCTCATTGTAAAGCATGGTTGGAATTTTCTTATGCACTTGTGTCTCTTTGACTTTTTTAAACTTTGTTCAGGAATACAAAGGTTTAAATGTGGGTGAATTTGATTGAACCCAAGTTTCTTATATAAATTGGTGACATTTTCATAGTTTTATTACACTCCTTAGCTCTTATGTTTAGATTTTATGCTTAATTTGACTCTTGAGTGCTTGCTTTTACTTTATGTAGTTTGAGAGTGAAATTGTCACAAATAATTGGTAATTGCAATGAATTAATTTTCTATAGCAATTGATACTACAAACAACCATTTGTTCATTGCAGGAGACTCAAGAAGTAAAGGCAAGGAGTGAAGGTTGAAGATGACAAGTCAACAAGTCAACAAATTAACAGGGAAACAAAAAAGTTCACTGCGGTGATGTTGATATTTCGACATGGCGAAGTATGATGAATTCACGCAGAAACCTTTCGGGAAAAGTTCACTGCAGCAAAGAAATGTGTTTGTACCACACCGAAACTTGAAACTGAGTAATAAAAACCTTTCGGAAAAAGTTTGTCACTATGAAACCTTTGAACTAGCCCTGATCCAGACCATTTTCCTTAAAAATTACTCACTGCGTAACCCAATCCATCAATCGGATTTGTAAAAGTGACCTATTTTAGGTTAATTTCCAATGGGAGGGAGAGCCGACACATACTCTCACATTCTCAGTATCTTTCTATCAACTCCACCCCTTCGTTCTCATTTCTGCACAATCTTCATCCATTTTTCCACTGCCAATTGCTACCATGGGTATGTCCAGTGGGTTCTCGATGGTGAAATCTCTTAGAGCTATGCTTGGCTAGACATCCCGATCCTTTTCGAGATGTAGCGATGGCTTGAGTTCAACGGGCTTAAAAGGAGAGTAGCTTAATCCATGCATAGTTGTGATTTACAAACTCTTAGGTTTAGGATTCGTAATTTCTAGTTAAACATTCTTTATCAGAGTTTAATCAAGTGTTGGATATTTATTCTATTGTGGGATTGTTCACATAGAACTTTGAGATTAAATATATGAAGTCTTAGATATGTCTATTTGCGATCTTTCTGAATCTCTTTTATCTTGTATAGTTGTGTTCGATATTGAGTTGATTTGAGATTCCAAAATGACTTATTACATTAACTTAACCATTGCACACACTAAGGGCATTTAACAAGGTCTTAAGAAATGAAGTTCATTGATTAATACCTTGGACTTAAAGAGTTCTTTAAGGTTTACCCATTTGAAACTTAGTAATTTCCACTCCCACTGAAAATTGATTTCAATCTATGATGTCCAAAGCTCATTTTCAAAAGGATATTATTTTCATTTGATCATAGTTTTTATCTTCTTATTTTTGCATATGAAAAAGCAATATCCCCACGTGTATCATCAATTAGGCAAGAATTTTGAGGATGAAATTTCTTAAGGAGGGAGAATTGTAATATCCTATGTTCGAGGCTAGACCCTAGAATTATGAATTGTGTGTACTGCATGCTCATGAATAATTGTATATTCACACACATGTGAATATTAATTTCTGTCATATTAAAATAATTATTCATGCATTCATCGACATCTTTTGGGTATAATTGATTGATTAAGGCAATTAAAATGTGAATTATTTGCGTTAAAGATTTAATCAGAAACTAGTAACATTGTTTTGGAATTTTTAGGTAGTGTGAAACATGGACTAATTAAATTGATGACAAATGGCCTACTTATATGTGTGACATGTGGCAATATGAAATAGTTACTAATGTTAAACCATGCAACAGGATACATAGACATGTGTTTTAGACGTTGCTTTCCTATAGCTAAGCTAAGCTCTCTCTCGTTGTTATTCACCAAGAGTAATATTGTTATCAAATCCACTTCTAGTTTTACCAAACACCGAACATCCATTGTTATTTTTGTTTCATTGATTAACTCTCACTGCTAGGAAATATTGCTTAATCAATTAAGTAACTCTGAAGATGCTTACAGTGTAAATATATACATACATGCATGTAAAGTTTACGCAATTTAGTCTCGTTAAATGCATAGACTGGATGATTTAGATGAAGAACTTAATTTGTTATGTTTACCTAGCATGAAATCTGATTTTGCTGAGTATTGTGAAGTTTTGAACTACTGAAAAGATAAAAACATAATAGAGAGAGAAAGGATGAACACAGTAGTGAGAGAAAGCTTATGTGAAGTTTTAGTTTTGATCAATTACTATATAAGTTTGCATTTGATATGTTTAGGTAGAAACACTAAATATATGAATTAGGAATGGAAAGACTAGTGGGAAGATACAGAAAATGGAAGAAAGAAACACACATACACAGGCATGCATGAAGTTCTCACACCTGTGATTAATAGTTTTGGGTTATTCATGAGTATAAAGTTCACAACCGCAAGGTGAAGGAAAGAAATAGGCTATTTTTGGATGAATGAATAAATAAATAAATAAATATTTTCCTGGTTTAGAGAAAATCGTATATGGATGTTTTACGGTTCATACATTAATGTGTGGGGTGTTTTTAGAGATGGATATAAATGAGTTCAATGATTTTAAATGAAGAAGTTGACAAGGTTGTTGAATAGAGTTGACTAAATGATAAGTTTTTGATAAAATGAAAGTATTAAAAAAATGGAGAAAAAAAGACAAAATACAGTAGAGAGAAGAAGAGATTTGATAAAGAAGAAGGGATAAAGCACGATTGTGATTTCTCTAAAAGCTCAGCAATGTAGCGATAGTGATTCGACACGATCGCGGCTTGGTAGGTGTATGTCGACCTTCAACATTGAGTTTGCTTTTGAACATCTTTTGATATTTTTGCTATCACTTCTTCACCCGATATCCAATTGACTTGATTCTTAAACCAATAGATTCCTAACACATTGGTCTACCCTTATACAAAAATTGGTAGCTTTCTGAATTGATTTTGAAAAGATTGAATGAATGAAAGTATGAGAATATGTTGGAATAATATAAACTGGAATGTTTTACTAAACTTACTTCGGTATTATGATTATATCTTGATCCAAAGAGCTCCAAATGAGTTCAATCTTAATTCAAATGAAACCAAAGACATAAAGCTACAGTTTTCCTGAAGATTTCAAATTGTAATTCTAAATTAAAGAGGTCTTAAATCTATTATGAAGTTGAGGTAAGAGTTCTGTTATAGTTTAAGAAGCAAGTGAAGTATTTGGAGTATAACTTTCATTATATTGAACCAAATTGAATTATCTATATGTCATTAGTGTTAGTTTATGCCCTACAACCAATCGATTTGGTTGTAGTTTAGTGACAAATTATTTAAAGACATTCTTTATATTGTACATCTTTAGATGTATATGATAAAGTCCATGAGATAATTATATATTGCAAATGAAATTATAATGAGATTATAATTATGAGACTCATATTGCATTTATGTATTATTCCTAAATGTTCCTAGTGATTGTTCTATTAATATTGGACGTTAATAGAATAGAAAAAGACTAGCACATGTTTTATTTTTCCTTATGAAGGAAGTAGTCGATCTCATAGGCTAAAGTATAGAGATACTTAAACAAACGTTTGGGTGCTTGCTAGAGAACAAGTTCTCTGAACAGACCCGATATGAGAAATGCATTTGGAGCATTACTTGTATATCGATAGAATTCTCATTGTGATTATTGTATAAGTGATCCTTTGACTTGAGGTCATAAAAGTTATCTTGTATGGGGATTCTTATGCTTTGATACTATTCATGATCTATTTTATCAAAGTTCATTTAAATAGTAATCATTGGATGTAGCATGAACTATATAGAGATAGTTGAATAACCAAGATAGGATTCATCACCCTAAAGTAATTAGGGAGAATGTTCCATTGTTCTCGATTAATATTGATTTAGGAAATCCTTGGCCAATGTGGAATGATATTTTGTAAATAGTTTACAAATATCATTAATTGAATCAATAGCTAAAAGCGGAGAACTATTATAATTGGACTCAAAATAGAGTAGACATTAATTCCATGCTCTATGCCTAATTGGAACATTGGTTGATGAATGGATTGAATTATACGCAAAAATCATGCACAGAAAGGTTAGTCAAAATCACCTTGACATTCCTAAATATTTGGGTGGTTATGATGCGTTGCTAGACGCCAGTCTTGATCTATAATTATAAATTGTTTAATTGGAGAATTAAAGATAAATTAAAAGGAGTTTTAATTTATCTAATTCTAATTATGAATTAGAATTTTAATTTATAATCGTTGCCAAAATATTTGGGAACCTAATAAGTCTCACATGTAGAATGGGTAGGAGAGAGCAAAGTTAATTTAATCATGTTGGACTTCATTATAAAGTTTGAGAAACTTTATGATTAAATATGAGATATTTAATAAATAAGGATTAATGTAAGATATTGAATTTTATTTGGGAATAATTGGTATTTAATTAGAATTATTTGTAATTCTAATTAAAGTTTAATTGAAGTTAGTATTTAATTTCAATTAAATTACTAAAACGTCCAAAGCTTATTACAAATATGTTTAAGCTCTATGGAGCTGGCACTTCATGGTTAACCCTATCTGTAAAAGTTACAGAGTTCTCTCGACCTATTTTGTGGATACCGTTAGAGGTTAGACGCTTGTGCGGCTGCAATGGATGAGACAGATCGATTTCAAAAGCCGTTCGAAAGATGCATCAAGATAAAGATCAAGCTTCGGAATAAGGTACGAATTAAATTTTTTCTTTATTTTGATTAGTGTTAATAAAATTAAATAGATCTTAGTTTTTGGGAAATCAAAAGTCACAAAAAAGTTTTGTGATTATTCCACTGTGGTTGCGTTCAAATCCTAACCTGATTTCCTAACAATTAGATACCTAAGACATGGAGGAACAACTATTTAGAAGGAAGTGTTGTTTAAATCCTTCATTTCTTGGATCTTATTGTTCATATATAGTTGACCCGAATGGAATGCTTTCAGAAACAGTTGAAATATAGAATGAGTGATTGAATTTCGATACAATTGGAGTACAAATGATATGTACATTAATGTACGACAGAAATATACCTGAGAAGTTGCCATTTAACATGCATGATACATGAAACATTAATAAATGTGTTTATTATGTTACATAAGTGCTCTACTAATACGAAATTGTTTTTGTTGCCTATAAATGAGAAACTAGAGCAAATGCTTCCAGATATTGCCGGAATGTCCAGACAATAGCTTTATTGGGGCAACTGTGAGTAACCTAAGATGGTCTCACTTTATTTGTTATGTTCTATATAATAGTGAATTGTATTGATATATTATTGAATTGCAATGACTGATTGTGTACTGAATTACAGACAATATGTGTCTGAGACATTTGATGCTTGCAAACAATATTGAAAGTGCTACTTGTACGTGAATGAGACTGCCTAATTGAATATTCAGATTCTCAACTAAAAAGTTGAATGCCGGACCTAGTCTAATAACTATGAGATTCTAACTATGCATCATATGTGATTTTTGTACATGGCACATTTCGCATTTGAGGCATTTCATAAAATGCATGCTTAGATAAAGATGTTGTGACCGGAGTAGCCAATATGAAAGTGCTTGCACGTAGAGCTTTGCTTTATGATTTCTGATTGTGCACGTAGAGCTATGCTTAGTGATTTTATTTCCACTGAGCCCAATGGGCTAGTATTTTTATTCGTATGTGATAGGTACTCGGTCATAACATTAATAAAAAATCTGGAGTCTTATGTTCATTTGTATTTGTAAATATATGTTACGATTCACAACGATTACATGTTATGCCATGCTAATGTGAATCTTTGGAATTCATTGAATGATTTACAAAGTTGTAATGAAATGATTGACTGTATGAACTGTGTGATTTTATGATGATATTTGTTACATGAGTGAACCATCGAGGATGGTTAATCAACTGAGTTCACAAAACTCATAAAAAAATGTAACGTGGTTTTTCAGGTTTTATAAAGGTCTCCAGAAAGGCTTTGAGTAGGGATCAATTTGCGCCTGCATATGTATTTCAATTTTTTGTGTTAAAAAGTGTAGTCTCAAGTGTTGTACAATGTATATGAAAATGGTTTTTGAAATGTGAAGATATTATGAATATAAGTATTTCGTTCTATAATGGGCACAAGTGCTTACTGAAACTCTGATGTGTTGAATAATGATTGTAACTTTTGTGATTGGACTTGTTTATAAATTAATTGGGCCAAATTTGATTATTGACTTTCCGCATTTGTGTATGTTGTTTTAAAAAATTTGTAATAAGTTTCGACCATTGACTATTTTGGAATGCCACTCTTGTGGGGTCGGATATCACTCAGGATGTCGAGTATGTGTCCTGTGAGGGTAGGGTGCTACATAGCTGCTCACCACCTCAATGTAATCGAAGTTGTTTTAAAGGCTTTCCTAACTGCTTCTCAGTTTTAGCTTCGAATTCTTTGAACCTTTCGAAAGACTTACTCTTTCTATGCATCAAATAGAAATAGCCATGTCTAGAATAATAATCTATAATGGTTATAAGTTATTCATAACCTCCTCTAGCTTGTACGTTCGTGGGCCTACACACGTCAGTGCATACTCAATTTAATGTGGATTCAAATATGTTTCCTTTGGATGGAATTGAGGCCTTGTTCATTTTTCCATCAATATAAGATTCATATGTGGGTAATGGATCATTATCTAAGCCTGCAAGGATCTCATCCTTCATTAACCTGTCAAGTCTTTTCTGATTGACTTAACCCATTATTAAGTGCCATAGACATTTTGAATTAATACTGGGGTTGTTGGATTGTCTTAGTTTTATTAATTTTATGGTGTTTAGTGAGCCTATTATAGGTTCTATAAAGAACAATCCCTGTTTAACTATTATATTAAAAATAAAATCCTTGTTCTCATATATTGAATCAACATTTTCAAAATATTAGGAATAACTAGATTTTATCAAACAAAAACAGAACTCATGTTCTTTACATTTATTGGGATGTAATATACATCCTCTAAATATAACCTATGACTATTAGAAAAGTCTAAGATAAACGACTCCTATTGATTCTGCTGAAACATAGGAATCATCTGGTATCTTGAATTGAAACTGGCCTATAAGTAGTCTTTCTCTTTCTTGGAACCCTTATAAAGAATTACAAATGTGGTCTGTTGCTCTTGAATCTAATATCCAAAAATTAGATGAATCTTCCAGATTTCTAGTTCCTAACAAACTTAGGAAACTTGCTATTCAGGGACTCAAGGTAGACTGCACAGTTTCTTTTCTAATGGCCCTTCTCACCACAATGGAAACACTTTCTCTTCATGTCCTCTTTGGCCTTCTTTTTCATAGGTTGGAATTTGACCCTTGTTTAGGCCGTCTTTTTTATTGAATCCTTCTTATTTTTCTTACATTTATCCTTAGGCTTAGAAGAAGATGCTACACTAGCCTCGAGCCTATTAGTCTTGATATTTAATATCTCCTCGATGCTCTAAAGGGTGTTCATTAACTCACTCAAAGTGTAATCCCTGGTGTTGAGCTCATAGTCCAACTTAAACTGCTGAAAAGAAGATTTTAAGTTATTAATGATCATGATAATCTTCGTTTCTACATCCATATCCACGCCAAGCATCTCAGCCTCAGTAATCACAGAGATTACATTATGCATGTAATCCTACATTAGTTCACCAAACTTTTGTTTGAGATTGTGAAAGGTTTGGATAGCTTTTACCCTTACAGACCTGGTCCTTACACCAAACATCTCATATCGGTGAAGGAACATTACACCGACTTTTTCATGCTTGCAAGTTGCTTTTGCAACATGGTGCTGATAGAAGCCCAAATATAGCACTTGGTAGTCTTATTAGCATTCTACCATCGCTCATATTATTGCACTTGCTCAGAAGTTAACTTGTCACTTGGAGATGTAGGCTCATTGTATGTTAATACCCATAAATTTTGTTCATATTAGAGAACGATGTCGAGGTTACATCTCTATTCATTAAATTTCTCTCCGTTTTTAAACTTATTATTAGTCAAGAGCATTATAAGTGTATTCATATTTTGTTGATTATGTTTGAAATATAAATTACTAAAAAATAAGCAAACTAGTTAACAATATTGGAACTTTGTATAAAATCATGATGCATGTTGGATGATAACAGATTTAACAAAACTTTAAAAAATAAATCTTTATACAAGATTAGATTTCTTATCTATAATGGACTAAGTGACAGCGGGCCATCTTGTCTATTAAAAAAAACTAGGACTCTTCCCTTAAAAAAGCTACCAAGCATCTTCATGCATAACTTTCTAAGAAGTGATTCGAACCTTATTCGTAGGCTTGGAGGTCAAATAAAAATTAATCCAAGGATTGCAATATAAGGTGCAACCTCGGGTCATTTCACTTAATCGGAACTTAAAATAAATGGACCTAAGTTAAGCTATATGTCATAAAATGCAAGCTAATTGCAAAAAATGGATTTTTGATCTTTGAAAACATTAACTGAACTAAATTGAATTGTATGAAAAGTATGCAAAATGTATTTTTGTATTTTTTTGGGAATGGAAAGCAGAAAGATTAAAATAAGTGATCAAAGAGTGATAGAAACCTCTTGAAAATGAGCTTTGGGCATCCTAGTCTGAAATTGATTTTTATGGGAATATAGATCTCTAAGCTTCAAATTGATAAACTTTAAAGTACTCTTTATGTCTAAGATCATAATCAATGGGACTTTGTTTATCAAGATCCCATCAAGTGCGATTTAGTGTGTGCAGTAGGATCACCCAATGGAATAGGTCAAATGAAATCTTAATCAACTCAATATCAAACACAACCATGTAAGGCAAAAGCGAATCAAGAAGATCACAAATGAACATATATGAGACTTCACATATTCAAACTCAAAGTTCTACATCAACCAATCAAACTACACATAATCCAACATTTGATTAAACCATAATCAAGTAGCTTAACTACAAATTACAAATCCTAAACCTAGGAATTCATAAATCATAGCTAAACTATAGATTAAGGTACTCCCCTTTTAAACACATTGAACCCTAACCATCACTACATCTTCAAGAGGAAGGTGAACGCCTAGCCACACATTGCAACTGGAAGCCTCATAATTAGGAATGAATCCGTGCTACCTATGGTGGAAGTTAGTAGTGAAACTGGAATAAAACTGAGATAGATATGAGAGAGCACGATGATGGAATCATGGGTGGCAAGGTGATGGAATGATGAGGATAATGTTGGCTCCCTCTCTGCTATTTTATAACTTATCCAAAAATATGTTTCTTTCCAAAAAGGGCTTCTGGATTGGGTTGCACAGTAAATAAAATTTTTGGAAATGGTTCGGGTTTATGCTGATTTGAAGGTTCACAATAGTGAAACACTGACTTTGCTGCGACGATCATTAATGGTTTCGCTGCGACAAACTTTACCCAAAATGTCTTGGCTTGATCTTGTGACTTCAATTTCTTTGTTCCGCTTTTGGCTCTAAGGAGTGTCTAGTAATGAAAAGAAAGAAATAGTTTCTAATATCAATTGTCCTATAAATCAAATGAGTGCAATTGCTAAATAATTATGACAATTTGACCATTAAATTACATTAATTCAAAACAAGCACTCTTAGGTCAAATTAAGTGCAATATCTAATAAAAGGAGCTGAAAAGTATAACAAAAACCATGAAGATGTTAGTAAATAATATAGAAAACTTAGTTTCAATGAAATTACCCCACACTTAGACCTTTGTACTCTTAGACAAAGTTATGAAAGATCAAAGAGATACATGTACAAAAGAAAATACCAACCATACTTAAAAATGAGAGTAAAAAATTAGTAAAACCACTTTCTCAGAAATCATCCAAAGTAGATTAAGAGAGTGTTAAGAAGATAAACACTGAAAGAATTTATTCTAAAAGATTGGGAAAAAGAAATTTCTCTTCAGGGAAACTATTTTGCTCTCAACTCATTTGTCTGGGATAATTTCACTCTAAAATCTGGTTAGTCCATTCTTTACCATAAGCTTGTGATAGTTCTACCTCTCCACTATAAGAACCATAATTTTGTAAATCAAGAAGACTTTAAGGGTTGTAATGATGGATGAAGGCCAAGTGAAATGGATGGAATAAAAGCAAAAAAGATGAGTAATAGGCAACATAATTATCCTCGTCATCAAACAAGCATCAACTAATATAAAGAAAATATTTAAAATTCTATCATATAAGCATTTCTGTTGCCCTTTTTTGTTTTTCGGGAACATAATTGAATGCTATAATTGAAAACAATTGCTCAGGTAAATTCATAATTTAGAGGTAAACAACACTCCTCAAATTATTATTATTATTATTTTTAATCTACAAAAATCAGCTTAAACTTAGAAAATTGGAGATAAAATATTTACACCAATCTGGAGACATGTGCATGCACTCAAAAAGATAGCTCAAGGGGTTAAAAATGGTTAAGTGTTTGGGCTTGCGTTTGGGTTAAGGGTTTTGAAATGAATGCCTCTATCATATTCATAAAATTTTAGTTCATAAGTCCATGATTAAGAATTAAAACAAATTCCAGAAAGATATGAAATTAAGCAGATACATGCAATTGAAAGAATTTAGGCTCAAATATCCTTCCAACAAGGTTAGTATCTCAATTAAGCAATCTCAAGTTTTAAAAATATATAGCACCACTTTCTTAGCATACCCTCATTTACCTCTCGTTGAAAACATTGAAAATCAGATTAGCCAAAATCAACTATTATTTTAAAATAGGGATGATTTTCCAAAAGCACATGTAACATTTTAAAATTTTTAAAAAAATTTAACAAAGTAGTATTAAGAATCTAATTTGGAAGAATTGTTGAACTAAGGGAATAAAAACATGGAGTATTAAGAATCTAATTTGGAGGAATTGTTGAAATAAGGGAATAAAAACATTTGTTTGGCTGAGAAAAGACAAGTTCACCTTAAAGCAAGTTAACAACTTTAAGCACATAAATCACCTATTTAAAAACATATTAGTGGCCTAAATTGATGCATGAAGAAAGAAGTTGTTTTGCTGAACTAAAAAAGATAGACATTCTTCCCCCACACTTGAACATAAGATTGTCCTGAATGTTAAACAAGCAAAACACAATCACATAGCAAATATAAACAGAGAGTAACGGAAAGATAAAGCATAAAGGGCAATCAAATACAAGGAGAATTAGCAAAACAACAGGGGTAGGAATAGCCAATGAAATAAGTGACAGTATCCACAATGATCAATACAAGACAAGGAAAATACATTAGAAAAGCTAACTAAGTATGTAACAGACTTAAGACTAAAAACATAAAGACTCAAAAATAAAACAATAACATAGAAAACAAAAAGACTTGAGACTAGTCTGCAGGAGAGTTAGCATTAGATAGAGATGGACTGACGCTAGATGTGCCTGCTCAAGACGTGCCTATCCTAAATGTACCAACATTGGGCATCGATTCATCCTCATTAGAGGGAAGTTGGAAGTGTAAGCATTCGGCTAGTAAGGCATCCATACAATGTCGATAATACTAATCTCTATCATAGATAACATAGAGTTGATAAAGCAACAGAAGATCCATCGATCTTGCCTGTAAGGGTCTCTAGGGTGACAAGCATGGGGTCTTCCTAGGCTGGCTAGCCTGGGGCTACACGAAGATTGGAAACAGGTAGGGAAGGAGGTGGTGGTGGGTGAAGGGCAGGTTACTTAAGGTGATCGTACCTAAAAGAGGGGATTGGGTCAAAATAGATGTCGTTATTGTACTCAAGGATGTTGTGGGTGTGAAAAATGTTGGATACAAGGTTAGGGAAGACTATGGCGGTGGTGAATCTAGTTTTTTTTATGGAGACATAGAGGGCGGAGATGATGGCATCAGTTATATTGATCAGATGCCTGGTCATCAGGAGGTAGATGTAAAGGGCTTAGTATTTGGTGACGTAAATGAGGTGGAGGGTGGGGATGATGTTGGTGCAGACTAAGTGGAGCTAGAGACGAGCCTCTAGGCTTAATCCAGAGCATTTAAGGTATTGCTCGACATTGTGTGGTACATGCCATTTAGATCCCTCTTGAAAGAGGGTGTGGGCAACATTGGCCATAAGGTAATTATGAATTAACTAGTCAGAGTGGCAGTGATAGTGGCGATAGGGGGGAAGATCGTAATGACGATACATAGCAGCTGTAGTAAAGGCATGTGGTTCCATAATACCATGGATGACAATGGTAAGTCAGTTGATGCAAGGAGATAAAGTGATTGCCTATACTTTTAAGAAATTAAAACCTTATGAGATGAATTATCCTACGTATGACTTGGAGTTAGATAATATAATTTTTGTATTGAAAATATGGAGACACTACTTATGCAGAGTCACCACCAAGGTGTTTATAAAGGACAAGAGTCTTAAGTATTTAATGACCTTGAAGGGGTTCAATTTGAGACAGAGGAGATGGTTAGAGTTACTAAATGATTATAACTTGATAATAGAATATCATCCAGGGAAAGCTAATGTAGTAACGGATGCACTGAGTAGAAAATCAACTATGGCACATGTGGATATAGTGTATCTTTCTTTGTTGAAGGAACTAGCCTAACTTAGGGTGACATTGATAAAAGCCAAATCTGGCTGTGTATTGGCTAATTTTAGAGTAAGGCCAGTGTTGAATGAGAAGATCAAGGAATTAGAGGAATAGGATGAGTATTTGAGCAAGCTTAGAGAAGAGATTAAAAATGGTAAACCTTCTAAAACAGATATAAGGGATGATGGATTGATGGTGGTAGGCAACAGAATATGTATTCCGGTTACGCAAGAGTTGAAAGATGAGATTCTTGATGAGGCATACAATATGCCTTATGCAATGCACCCAAAAAGTACGAGAATGTATAGAAATCTAAAAGAACATTTTTGGTGGAAACAAATGAAGAAAGATGTTGCAAAGAATGTTAAAAGATGCTTATTGTGCCGTCAAGTTAAAACAAAATATCAAGCTCCTATTGGTAAGCTTAAACCTTTGTTAATTCCTAAATGGAAATGGGAGAAGATTACGATGGATTTCTTAATGAGTTTACCAAGAACTAGCGGGAAGCACTATGTAATATGAGTGATTGTTGATAGGCTAACTAAGTCAGCACATTTCTTGTCAGTTCAACAGACATACTCTTTGAATGCTTTGGCCAAGAAATATATAGATGAGATAATCAGACTTCATGGGATTCCAAGTTCGATAGTCTTGGATAGAGATCCCAGGTTCACCTCCAGATTTTGAGAAAGCTTACAGGAGGCTTTGGGAACTAAGTTGCACTTTAGTACAACTGTCCATCTATAGATTGATGGACAATCGGGGAGAACAATCCAAAATTTGGAGGCATTATTGAGAGCTTATGTTATAGATTTCAAAGGCACATGGGATGATCATCTGCTTTTAATTGAATTCGTCTATAATAATTCCTATCACTCAGGAATTTAGATGGCACCTTATGAAGCTTTGTATGGTAGGAGGTGCAAAACTCCTATTTGTTGGGATGAGGAAGGTGAAAGGAGGCTTTTAGGGCTTAAGTTGGTGCAAGTCACAATTGATAAGATAAATTGGTGAAATAGAGAATTAAAGCAGCTCAAGACAGAACGAAGAGCTACATGGTTACTCACAGAAAAGTGATGGAATTTGAAGTTTGAGACAAAGTGTTTCTTAGAGCTTCTCCATGGAAATGGGTTTTGAGGTTTGGTAAGTAGGACAAGTTTTGTACAGATACATAGGCCCTTATGAGATCATTAAGAAGATTAGGCTTTTAGCCTATAAGTTAGCTTTACCAACGAAATTGTCTAAGATTCACAATGTTTTCCATGTATAGATATTGTGGAAGTACCGATCAGATCCTTCATATATAGTTCAACCTTCAGAGGTCCAATTAAAGGAGGACTTAATGTATGAGGAACAACCCGTGGAGATCCTTGATTCGAAGGAAAAGGTTTTAAGAAACAAGGTTGTGAAGCCAGTTAAAGTCTTATGGCAGAACCATTTGACGGAGGAGGAAACATGGGAGCCTTTGGAAGAAATGAAGGAGAAGTATCCACACCTCTTTGTGGACTCAGGTAAGAATTTCGAGGATGAAATTCTTTTGGGGGGTAGAATTGTTGTACCTTGAAATTTTTTTCAATTATTATCGCCTTATTTGCTTAATTATTATGCAATTATGTTTTCTTTGTTTATTTATTTATTTTTAGAATTGGGTCATTAAATTTATTAAGCATGAATAGAGACTAGAATTGGATGGATAGATTATAATTAAGTTATAATTGATATGAGAATGTTAGAATTAAGTTACCTTAAGGAGTTAGTAGATAAAGACAAAAGAAGGGGTAAGTGGACATTGTATTAAATGATGAGGCATAATTAGGAGACCAAGGATAAAAGTTATCTTAAAATTTAGAAGAAGAGAAGAGAGAGTTGGAGAAGAGAAGAGAAAAAATAGAAAAAACCGTGAGAGAAGAAGAAGGTCATGAGAGAAGCTAGAGAAGAAGAAGAAAATGTGGGAAGAAGAGAAATCAAGCTTGTTAAGGTAAGTTAATCATCTTTTCTTCTTGCTTTATTGAAGAAATGGTTTGCGTTGAGAATGAAGGGATTGAAGATAGAAGGGTTTGTGTTGGAAGAAGAGGAAGAAGGAACCCATTTGATTCCTAGGGTTTCTAAACTAGGTCTTGGGTTTTCTAACCTAGATGGATGATGGGTATGTTAGGTTTGAGCTTAATTTGTGTGTATTGCATTTTTATGATTATTGAAGTTTATGAATTTTATTGAAATGTTGTTTTGAATGGAACCTTGGTTGTTTTAGGAAACCAAGAAAATCCTACCCAAGAGCAAGAGGAAAGACAATCTTGAGTTGGATTTTTGCAAGAAAACTTAAGTGGGCAATGTATTTATGGTTATTGTGAAATTGAGCAAATTCTTGCCCATGTGTGTATGTTGTTTGCTTGAATTTGACTTGTTTATGAATGATGGAAATTGCTTGATGGTTGATGATTATGTTATACCTTGAAAAAGGTTTTAACATTTTGTATAAATGAAAAGAAGAAAAAGCATGAAAGTATGAGGATATGATAAAATGATTTTGAGCATGATTATTTGCTTTTCTTTGGACGAGAGTGGCACCATTCTGTTCATCACATGCACGTTGAGAAAAACCTTCTCCCGGCTACCTGTTTATGGCTTACGAGTTCCAAAAATGGACTCATTTTGTTCATGGTGTAAACTTCAATTTCTCCATTTTGTTTCCATGGAACACTCAAGCCAATTGTTGTTACATTGCATCTTTGAATTGTCTAGTATGACGTATTGAGTGTTATGTTTAATGGATGAAGTCTATGTTATGTGTTATGAGTTTTGAGCTAAATTGATTAATTCTTAAATTGCTAAAATAGATTGAGAATGCTTGAATTGCTAGATATACATATACATATGCTTGAATTTGTGGTCAATTGCTAATGGCTATAAATATATTATCGATTGAGCTATGCAGGTCATCCCACTATTCCCTCCTCAGGTGAAGAACGAGACAATTAGCAATCCTTGTAAGGCATCGAAAACTCCAAGTTAGTTAGAGACTTTTGTACTAAGTTAGTGAACATTTTGGATAGCTTTCTAGGCATATCAACATTGAGCATCCTTTTTGTATTTCATTTTAAGTTAGTGATGTGTATATAGATTTGTAATGGAAGCTTGTAAAAAATCTATTTGGATTTATTAATGAAATATGATTATGTTTTGCTTGTGATTCTCAAAATTGGTATATTGCATTTCAATCCTTTCGTAGGTGTCGAAATATACGTTCTGAGTTCAAGGGAAAAACTATATTAATCTGGCCTGAATGTGGTAAAGTTGTCTTCATAGAATTGTATATTGTTCTCTTAGATTTCCAATGGTATGAAGTATGAAATTTTTAGACATAGGAGTTAAGAGATATGATCATTATAAGTGGTGATGATGTATAGGATATATATACATAATAACTATAGCAAGGATGAGAATTTGTTTTATGTGACGAGTCATTTGAGTTGAGATTTGGGAGTTTAGTATAACCAAATTGGTATCTGAGTGTTTAAGGAGCGATATTGATTTAAAGGAACTGAATTTGGGAAGATTATGAGTGAAACTGATGTTAGAATGGATGTAGGAAGCATTGGAGATGCTTTGGAGAGTGTAGTTAATGATTTAGAACTTTTGGTGATCTGAGGCAGACCCTGTAGAAGTCCCTTCATCTTATTCAACTTAGGTTGAATCCCTTTCTTTGATTCATCTTAGACTAAATCCCTTCATCTAATACATCTTAGATTGAGTCCCTTCATCTGATTCATCTTAGACTGACTCCCTTCGTCTGATTCATCTTAGACTGAATCCCTTCGTCTGATACATCTTAGACTGAGTCCCTTTGTCTGACTCATCTTAGATTGAGTCCCTTCATTTGATTCATCTTAGACTACTCCCTTTGCCTGATTCATCTTAGACTTAGTCCCTTCATCTGATCCATCTTAGATTGACTCCCTTCATCTGATTCATCTTAGACTAAGTCCCTTCGTCTGATTCATCTAAAACTGAATCACTTCGTCTAATCCATCTACACTTTTGGAAATTTGAGATTTTGATCCTCTATATGGAAAAATATCTCCTTATGGTCTTCATAAAAGTCATAGATCCTGAAGTCTTCTTCAAAACCACCTTAAAACGACCACAATCTGATATCTCTAGTGAAAGTTATGCCAATTTTCCCAAGATAGGTACAATATGATTGAGGGCATAATCATGTTTGATTCTTTTGGTTATAAATTCATCATCTGACCTCCAAATGAATTGATTCTTGAACCCATAGATTCCTAATGTATTTTTTAATCTCTCTATAAAATTTTATAGCCTTCAATTTTGATTTGAAAAGGATTGATGAAAAGTAAGTGAGGGATTAGCTACGAGACCATGACTAGGTTGTGAACATACTTCGGTATTTTAATCATATCTTGATCAGTACAGCTCTGCATAAGAAGATTCCTGTTTAAAAATAAAGTAGAGACATGGAGCTACAATTATTTTAAACAATTCAAATAGTGACTTGGGTTTCTAAATGGTATGGGCTCGCTCCTTGTGGTTTGAGATGTTAAGAAAATGAGGATGAACCGATGTTGGGCAGGGAGATCCCATAGAAATAACCTTATAGGATAATGTGCTCACATCTTATGATACATCCAAATAGTTGGGCTCTAAAAATGGTGTCTAACAAAGAAACTAAAGAAACGAAAAGAGGTAAAATAAGCAAGTTAATATGGTTTGTAGCAGCAACCATTCTTTTGTCGCCATGAAATCATTCCTTTGTCACGGCGGCATCATTTCTTCCCTGCGGCAAAATCAATAGTTATGTTGCGGTGAAACCAGTCCTTTGCTGTTACCAAATCAGACGTTTATGCCATGAAAAAAAAACATTCTTGCATGGAAGAATGAAATAAAGGGAAATGGGAATAGAAGGGAAGAGAAGAGAAGAGACTTACCGAGAGGAGGAAGAAAACTGCAACGAAACAAAGTGGGAGATGGAAGAAAAGGGGAAATTGTGAAGAGGGAGGTTAGGGAAGGTGCAGATTTATATGTATTCGGTATGTCAACTGAAGGGGAAGTTAGATGGTTAAAAGAAAGGTGGTGTGAAAAGACGATAATGATAGAAAGATGATGAATGGTTAATGAAAGATAGGGGTAGGATGGTAATTACATGCATAAATTTCTATCATCACCGCAACGAAAAATAACGTGAGAGTAAAGTAAGAAGAAACAAGGATGTTTCGTCACAGAAATGTGGAATGCACGCCGTGGCGAAAATAATCCAAAACTCAACATTACAAAAAATTTCAACGAAGAAATAACAACATGATAAATAAGAAAACAGATATAGGACATCGACTAGATACATAGAAAACCTTGAAATGCATATCAATGGCCAGACTGGAACGGATACCATAAATCAAGCAATTAAGCGCAGCAAAAGAAAGGCAAGAGATAGAACTGGAAGGGGAAATTATTGAATTGAAGGACTACTGATTAAAATAAAAGCTAAGATAATTTCCTACTGGGGTGGTTTCTCCAACACACTTACTTAACCAACTAATGCATCAAAACATGTCATAAGTAGTCACAGGGAAAAAGTAAGTAAACAAGAGAAGGAAAGAAGCCATCTGGTAGTTATGGAGGTTTTTGATTCTCTTGGTAAACCTTCGACAGATAGACATGTTATGGTGAAACAACTTTACCATTTGCCACGAAGGTGTCAGCCCCTACAATTCCAGATTCGCCTAAAACATTAATAGAAAACCTTTCTCCAAAGGGGTCATCATTGAAAATAGAAGAATTTTGGAGTTATGTAAATATAGTGCCCTGGAATGCAAGTGTATTTACATGTAACTTAATTTTATTCTAATTACAGTTTTGTAATCAAAATATTTATTATTAATGAAACAAAAGAGTTTGGTTTTATATGTATGAGCATCATATATCTAGTCAAAAGATACCAAGATTATTTTGTAATTAATATACATATACATAGTGATGTATGGGAAACATGTATATTATTATAATCTAAATTAATTGATCCACAGTTGAATAATTAAGTTGGTTGTTTGATTATGGTTTAGACTATAGTGTTGTGAGTTGTCTCCATGTAAGTAAAGGAGTTTACTTCAAGGAAATGATGAGTTTCATTTCATGATAGTAGCTGACTATCAATAATGGCACAATTAAATGAATCTGGAATTAAGTAATTTTTAAAGAATAAAGTGGGTTGATGCTTTAATCTTAAAACATACAACTTAAGCATTCGCTTATTATGGACCACAATCTTAATGAGTGGTGAACTCATATGTG
>JANSVA010413653.1:0-22393 GCA_025504915.1 Erythroxylum reticulatum | reverse complement strand
CATCCATTTCGAATCAATCTAAAGGCATTCATTGAGGAAATTAATTTGGCTGGCATTGCCTGACTAATACCTCAAAATATAACTCGTTGTTGGTTAAGAGATTCAATAATTACTTTTTTAGTATAGCAATTCATTACAACCCTATGTGTAGTATGCCAATCCATAACTAGAATAAGATCTATCTCTCTTAACTGTAGAACTATCAAATCAACTTCCAACTTCGCTTGATCAACCCAATTGATGCACCTTTATAGACTTCCCTACTCACTGTAGTACTACCTACAAGAGTACTCACTTCTAAGCCACGTGTTAACATCTCTCTCTCACAATGCAGTTTAGATGCCAAATGTGGGCTAATAAATGAATGCTTGGACCATTGATCTAATAATTCAAATGCCTCAAAATTAAAGACATATAACACACTTGTAATAACATCAAGGGAATTCTAAGCCTATAGTTTGGTAATGTCATAGATCTTAGATTAAGACTATGATCGGTTGCTCCACATCATAGTTTTGACACTAGGACCTGTTGAACTAGTTCTACCCCTACCTCTGCCTCTCTGGCCTGCTCCATTAGCTTTGCTTTACTAGACAGTCATTTTAGTTACAAATCTTCCTCTCACTCTAGACTGTACTCCTACAATAACAGGACAATCTCTGATGTGATGCTCGAAACATCTAATCTCTACCAGAATTGACAGAGCCGCCTCTCGGACTACATTAACTGTCGCGACCTCGACTGTGATCACGATGGCCTGTTCAGATGCTTGTTGAACCTTCTGCTAGAATCAACTTGGAATTGACCTTACCTATTCAATATAAACTCTCTCCTGTACTCTCCTCGTTCATTCTTCAATAACTGCATAATTCAGATTGAAGCAGCATGTAGCTTAGTAAAGCTACTCAAATTGGTAATGGCCAATTTTATTTTGATTTTTATATTCAGTCCATCCTCAAACCATCTACATTTGTCTTTCTCCATTGAAATCAAAATGGTAGCATATCCCAGTAACTCTTTAAACCGCACCTCTTATTCATCTAGAGTGAGGTTCCCTTATTTCAGGTCAAGAAACTCTTTCATCTTTCTATCAAAGTTGATCTTTGGCATATAATTCTCCTTAAAGACCCTCAAGAAGTCTTCCCATGTCAATCTACAAGGTTACGTAGAGTTACCAAGAACAACCTTCTACCACTGATAAGTTGGACGTTGGAGTAATGAAGTTATGTAGCAAACTTCTCATCAGAATCGTAGTCCATCTGAGCAAATATCCTTTTTATCCTTTCGAACCATCTCTTTACCTCAGTAGGGTATGTACTTCTATAGAAGTCCATAACCCCCTACTTCCTGAGCTTATCATATCTTCTTTCTCTCTTTTTAGGGGCTCTTTGAGGCTTTTTTTCAAACTGTGACATAGGAGACTCCTTATTAGCTTTTACTGACTTAAGGTCAGCTGATTCCATAACTCGATCTACTATAGTGGATGACCTATACCAAACAACAATTATGATCATTATATAAGTCTCACACTAAAAGTCATGTTAAACTATTCCTATATGCCCCTAAGGATGTCAAACTATGCTCTAATACCTAAAATGCAACATATCACTCTCATAGCGTATATACCTGGCATACTAGAGTATATCTAAGCACATACCCTATGAGAATGACACATTAGAGTAAACATATTATCTTATTTGTGACATCACACATATCACAAGATCTTCAAAAGATCAACCATTCTCATTTCATTTATAAACATAACATTCATTGTGTCATTACAATTTATAACACATGTATAAACATTACATATTATGTGAGAGTTTACAACTTCATACAAAATTTTCAACATGAAATGGGACGCTAGACCAAAATACTCTAACTAGACTCTTCAAAATTAGCTGAACAGACCTTTGAGCCACTTTGTCCCTAAAACACAAGTATTATACTTTACTTTATCACTTTAGGAGTTAGAACTCCTTTAAACCTAAAAAAACAGTGTTGCAATTTTGATGGGTTTGCAAACTTAGGGGGTGAACCACCATCAATGTGCTCACTTAAGTCAAACACAAATATCACAAGTAAATAACCAAATTCAATGAGTACATTATATCATTCCATTATGTATACCATATCACCTTTCATCACATTTCAACAAGTACAATATGTACACAAATATTGCATATTGCATATTAAAACAATCAAATAATTCATCGAAATCTTCCACACGATACATGTAAAGTTATATATGTAAATGCACATATGAATCCACTTTCATTTTTCTTTTTTATGACAGAGCACTCATTTACTGTCCTGTATTTATTATGGATACCAACCTAATTTCATATGCTATCCCATGCTTATTGTGGATACCGAGCTCATTGATAACTGGGCCTGTGGCTCTTTGTTCACATTCTTGAGCTTAAAGTACTTTTCACGTTAATCACTCTAGTCATAACTCTTTTATTTGATCATGAATATTAATGTGATGGAATGCATCAATTCACACATTATGCTATCAATACCTTTCATTCAATGTGCTCAATCTTTTATAATATTCTTCATATCTGAGTCTTACATTCAACATTTAGTTGAGAACACATTTCCCTATTCGTATAGAATTAGTAAGCACTTCCAATACATTCTTGAATATCAAACTCCTCAGACCAACAATGTTTGAAAATATCACAATTATATAACTAACAATTTAATAGCTGAAATCTGAGTTAACTCATAATACACTCCAAATAAGCTATTGCCTTAAACATCTGGCAATGTCTGGATGTTGACGATATACTTGTGCTTCTTTAATCATGCAATACACACGTATAGTTCACACATTACTAAGTTAATCAATCATATCATTACTCAATCATCCACATGTTTATATGCCATGATCAATGCATGCTCAATTGACTTTCCTGGGTATATATCCTTATTTATAAATTTTGATCATTATACATCATATCTTGTTCATAAATTCTTGGCAATTAGATTTATTCCTTAAGTAAACTTGATTACTCTAGATTCATCAATCATTCATTCACCAATCCTTTTCTAGCCTTATATATTCATACAATTTCCCAATTCTCATTTATTCATACCTAATTCACATTTCTCACATCCCTTGGATCATAAGATGAAGATAGTAAAATTTTGGAGTTACAAAGTGCAGGATGTTAGCAAAATCTCAAGTTTGTGTGTGGGTGTCGATGATGAGAGTAAGAGGAGATAAGATGTAGCAAGAATAAAAGGAAAGATGGTCTTTCATGTGTGTGTGTGTGTCATTAGTGTATATGTAAGGAAAGGATTGAGACACTTGGCAAGACACTTATTAAGTAAAAAGCTAGGTTATGGGTCTACATCCTAAACCACAAATTGTCACTTAATAGCTAGTTTAATTGTCACTTAATCACTAGGCCAATTGTCTCATAATTTCGTAAGCCATTTATCACTATTTCATAGGCTTAGTCAACCTAAATTTCATAGGCCCAGTCAACATAAATTTTCATTTATCAATGTGCACATATCACTTCATCAATCTCCCACTTATAATAATAAATTCCAATCTTCTAATATAGTCCATCAAACTAAAATTCAAGACATGTTCAATACACAATCACGCAATGACATCATAATTATTTAAAATCTTTCATATCCTAGAATAAGTTAATTGAGTGCATATATTATCTTTGCAATGTTTCTAAATCATGATTCATGTGTGTATATTGTGCATGTAAATGAAATGCACCTTAAGAATTCTTAAGACTCTTCGGCAAGATATGTTTGTAAAATTCCCTTTTAATGAGTTTTGAAATGGGATAATTGTCAAAAACCTATCTGTTAATGAGAGCATCAGCTATTGTATCTTCATTATGTATCGCTAATTTCATTGTATGTGTGGAAGGATGATTTTGTAGAATTGATAGCCAGTTATCATACTAGAAACTAGTATCTTTCCATCACCAATCAGGTTAAAGAATTCTGATTTATATTTTCTTTTAGTTAGTAGAATGTTCTTCATAATCTAGGAAACTCTAGATGGTGAATTGTAGTTCTAGATGTTATTGATTCCAAGATAGTAACCATCTACCCATTTGTACCACAAAGATTTCTTATTATTATATAATCTCCAAAGCCTTTTAATCAATATGATTGTGTTCAAAATTTTAGGAAAAATGATGTTGAGGCCCCCTTCATCTATTGTCTTGCAAATCTCATGTTTGGAGTTATTAGTTTTAGTCCATAGGAAATTCATAACAATCTTGCCAATATGTTTGTCCATAGAAGTCAATAGTACCATATAATTACATGGTTATCTTGTTGCACTCTGCCATCTAACGATTAATTTTTATTCATCCATTTGGAGATTCTTTTGTTGATTTTACCAATAAGGAAAGCATGCTCTTTGCAGGCCAATCTATTGTTAAAAATAGGAACCCCAAGATAAACCATAGGTAAGATCATCAATTTGAAACTAGTGATTGGTTCTATGCTATGCTCTAAATGATTGGCACTTTTGGAGAGAAAACACACACTTTTGGAACAATTAACATCTAGACATGTAAGTCTTTAAAAGATCTTAAGTGTAGCGATTAAGGCACTGATGAATATAGGATCAACATTTGTTAGTAAGACTAATTCATCAACAAAACAAAGATTTGAAAGCTTAAACTTCTGACAATTTAAGTTATATTTGAATAATTTGGTTTTTTCAATGATTCTTTTTAATAGTCTAATCAATACTTCCATTGTAATTATAAATAACTAAGGTGAAATACAATCAACCTATCGATTTCCTTTTAAGCTTTTTATGGTCTTGGTAGGCTGAACATTAATCAAATAGCTGAAAGTAGGGGTGGAGATGCATTGCCTTATCTTGATGATGAGTTGGGGGAAATCTATGTTAGCTAAAGTGTTGGTGATGAATTCCCAACTAATATTTTCAAAATCTTTCCTTAAATTAGTTTTAAAGATAAAATTCTTGATAAACATAAAATATCAAATAATAAAAATACATGTAAATATACAAATTTAAGTCAAAAATTATGCATAAATGAACTTCAAATTTATTGGTATGCTTATACCAAATTGTGCCTAAATTTAGTAAGAATCAAGTCTTTGTCTATAAATAACATCCACCATGAAGATGAGAGACTATAAGAAAGCCTTGTTCTTGTATTATGGCTAAGATGCAAATTTCTTCCATCATTTTAGGAAAAATGATTATAATCAAATATTCTTGGATTTTTCAAGAAAATGTTTTCTAAAGAGTTTCACATAAAATAAGAGAATAGTAAAATTCAATTCCTAAAAAGGTTGGAGAATAAACATAAATCTTAAGAAAAACAAATTATCGTGTGTCTTATCGTTTTCTTATCTCTTCTTACCATTTTATTAGACCATATTTTTTAATTATGTCATTTTCCTCTACTATTTATTTCTTCTTATTTGTATTAGGTTTTAACAAATTAACAAAACTCTTTCATATAAATTGAAGAGTGTGCATAAATATATGGGTTAGACACTTAAAATTATAAGACTATTAACTTTAAAAAATAGGAAAAATCTTTGCTATTATTATTTTTACGCCTTTAGCTAAACATTATCACTTATATAAACCTACATTACTTTCAAAGTTTATAGAAACTAACCTTAATTATTAAGTTAATACCCTAAACATAATTTCTAATAAGAGAAGTACAAGAAGCTTATACTTTTCCCCTCTAGCTTCCCATGCTTGATTTTATGTCTTCTAGTAATTTCAACTTTCTTCCTTCTACTCCATTTGCTTGATTCTCTCCTCCTTCTTCTTTGCTTCCTTACTTCCTTTTGCTTCCTGCAACTTTGTCATTTATCCTTTGCATAAGTTTGTCTCTTGTCTTGTTGTCCTATTCTCTCCCTTATCCTAAGTTAACTTTACTGTTTTTAGAATGTTTTCAAAGTTTTTTTAAATTATGTCTCTCTTATAAAATTTGACTTTCATCCTTTCGTTGCTTTTATTACTCCTCCTTCAATCTCTTTAGTAGGAATTCTTAGGAGCTCAGCTCCTTCAGGTCCTTTCCCTATTAGGGGCTAATCCTTTAAACCTCACCTCTAGACATAATTCCTTTGGAGGAACTTAATTTACCCCAACTCTTTAAGCCTAAATCTCTGAACTCCAAAAGGAGGTGAAATAAGTCCTTTAAATACTTAAATTTCCTCTACCAAGGAGACTCCTAATAAGGTTCCTCCTTGTATGTCTTGGAAGCAAGTAGAAGGATACTGACAGTAACAAAACTCATCTACTTCCCACTTATTTCCTATGAAGGAAGCAATTTACTTATACCTTATTAAGGTTTTGAAAATTAGTGCACATATGTGAGTCTACTTGTGCACATATGTGAGTCTACTTCTTTAATAAGGATTTCTGTTGGAAAAAGACTAGCATCTCCTATCATGAATGCTTAGGTAAGGAGATATTAGAGAAACTATAGCCTTAATGAAGTATTGATTAATGAAAAAAGTATATAAATCTTTAAATTCTTTTATATAATTGAAGCTAAAAAAGTGTTGAAGATGTGACTTTGGCATATTAGTGACAAACCCCTCTTTTTGTAAAAATGAAGGCTAGGTATCACAATAGAAGATCTTAAGTCTAAATTAGTTCCACTTTAGATTAACATTCACAATATGTCTCTAGAATATTGGTCAACTGTTGGCAGGATCTAGCTTACAAGTTTTATTGGTAGATCTCTATTTATCGATTAGAACATTACATCTATAAAACATATTAGGCGTGTTAGACTTTGTATAGAAGTATAGGTAGACTAGGAACTCCTAGATTTTACAGCTCTACTAAGGCTAAACAAAAATGAAGGGATGATTGTAGAAAGGACATGCTAACCTAGCTACGGATGCATCTATAAAGGAACCTTAAGAAAGCATAGACCCCAACTGTTGAGAAAATTTCTATAAGAGAATATGCTAAGTTGATGGAAATGAACAAAAAATGATGCAAAAAACTCTTAGAATTATAGACGGTAATTGGTGCTCCTCTATAGATGCTCAAGCTACTTCACTTCACCAAGATACGTGTCAGCCTAACCCTTCAATTTTTGCTGAACAATATGAATTGAACTTTAATTATATAAACTTATGCATAATTACTAATAGTAACGATCAAGTTTTAAAGAATTTTTAAGAAAATGCAAGTACAAACAATTTCTTAAGCTTGAGGGAAGCTTATACTAGTAATTATGTTGCTTCTCCTTCAAAGGAACCTCAAAATAACAAAGAATCTAGATCATTAACTCTAGAATTGTCTTCATTAAATAGAATGAGATCAAGAACAAAATCCAAAACTATATGGGATGGTATAGCTAACCTAAAAAATAACATTACTTTCCTTATTATATTCCTTCAGTAAAGCCTATAAAGGCATGCCTTCTATAAATTTCAGATAGTCTCTCTACTACAGTTTATGTTTCTTTAAGAGTTAGTAGGAAAACTATTACCAATAATTATGATCACTTTCATAGACAAATTGTCATTGCATATGATACAAATAAAGTTGAGATCTTAAACTCGTTTACTATAGATCAAGTAATTCATCCTTTTGCTAAGATTAATGGACATAATATAGCATGGATCTCCTTTGTTTATACCTCAAGTTATGCATTTCAACGATCTATACTTTAAAAGAACCTTAGATTTATGCATTATAATATAGATATTCCTTGATTATTTTTAGGAGATTTAAATTGCATATTGAATGATACTAAAGTTGAAGGTAGATTTGGATTTATAGCTCTTTACTAGGAATTTAGAGCTGTTCTTACACATATTAGGGCTATTAATTTAATTTTTAACAAAAAAATATCACCCTTGTAATAAAATAAGAAATGAAAATTGGTTTCTAAGAAAAAAACTCAATATTTCTTTGGTTAACCATCACTAGCTTGGCAGATTTTAGTCTAGTAAATCAATTTTTAGCGACCACCTTTATTTCAACCACGTTCAATTATTTGTTAATAAGAAAAAAATCCACACCTTTTATATTCTTTAACCATGGAACATCCAACTATCATACGGTACATACCCAAACATTCAGGAACATTCAAGTACATATCCTATGATAATGGCATGATAGAGCAAAATAGATCTAACTTACACATGGCATCATCTAACATAATCAGAAGTTATCAAAAATTTAAAACCATTCCTTGCATTCATTCACAACTATTTTCACTGTCTTTATTAGATGAATATATACAAAACCTCATATAGGTTCTAGCAAAATCTACAAAATAAAAGCTATAACTCTCTGACGTCAATTGACAGACCTTTTATCCATAACTTAGTCCAAAACACTCTTATAATCCAGAATAAACACTAAGTCTCCCATCTTGTACCTGAAAAAAATCATGTTGAAATTTTATGAATTTTGCAAACTCAATGAGTGAACCATCATTGATGATTTCACCGGATTACATTCAGATGATATATACACTCCAGATATTTATACAACATGGTATATGATATAATCTGACAATCCAAATAGCCAAGTATAACAAATAGATCATAATAAATTATCATTCGTTTCAGCTTTGCAAATCATTAAAGAAATTTAATCTTATAATGTTATATGCATGAGACTCAACATTCTTTCTTATTGTTGTGACCGAGTGCTTATCACAAACTTATATAAATACTGGCCTATACGACTCAGTCAAACAGAATCACAGAGCATAGCTCTACATGCAAAATCAAAAGTCACAGAGCAAAGCTCTACATGGAAGCGCTTTATACTAGCAACCCAAGTCACAATGCCTTTATCTGAGTATGCATTTTATGAAATGCAACAAATTTCGAATATCTCAAATATCACAATCTTATGCAAATGCTCAGACAAGATTTCACAGTCATCGGACCTAAGTACGGTATTCAACTTACGTTGAGAATCAAACGTCAAATTCATATCAAATCAAAACACTCCCAATACATGCTCAACTAATAAACTCCTTGGACCTCAGGTCCCAAATCTAGAAACAACTCAGAAATAGTCCTATAATATTGGAAGTTTAACAAATCAAATTAAATTCAAATCAAACCAATCTTAGGAAATCATCTAGGTTAACTCACATAACGCTCCAATATGTTATTTCCTGGATGGTCCGGCAATGTCTGTTTGGCGTCCACTTGACTCCTCTAAAACATACACAACACATTCGCAAATATCACATTTTTGCATAAATAAACAAGTGTTCTTTTATGCACATCAATGTATAGAAAGTATGCACAATGCATGTTCAATGACAATTCTAGGTATCTTATTGTAATTATCATCATCAAATCGATCAGATATCAAAGCCCTCATTAATGTCATTAGTACTTATAATTTGGACCTTTATAAAGCAATGTGAAATCCATTACATAATTAATTGACCACTTGAGATTTTCTAAATACATGATTTTGGGTTAACTTTGCATAATTAATCTGATAGGATAAACGACAAAATTAGGCAACACTTTCTTTTGGAAAGTTGTTGTAAAGTGTCTTAAGCTTATAATGACTAAAAAATAATCCAATTTGATTTAGTATTCATTGAGTTATCTACAAAATACCACAGACTGTACACATTTGAACTTTTAACTAGTACACGATCATACCCTATATTTACACAACTCCTATCTTTCAGCTCAGATATCCAAAAATTACAAACTTTACACCAATTTAAAGCTAAGAGAATAAGCTAAAATGGTGGTGAAGATAACTCAGCCTATATCTGCCTAAATAAATACATTTTATTCAATAACCACAGGGAAAGATTTCTTTCCCTGGTAATGCTACAGCCTAAGCTAAAACTCAGTTCATGTCAATTTTGAAAATCATAGAGACAGAATTAAAATTAGAATTCTTCACAAAAGTTGTATAAATATATCTCTAGTTTATTAAAAATCCAAAAATTAACTCGTTTAGAAATCTACAGATTAAGTTATAATCAGAAAACCGAAACATGTACATGAAAATGTTTCAATTCATAACATTCCAGCAGACTTCCACACTTTCATCCTATCAATGAATTTCAAATTAATTCAAATAGCCCTAATTTTTTATGGAGAGAAAGAAAAATGTCCTAGGAATCAATTTATCTAAGTTTCAAGTTATTTGGAGTTCGTATGAAAAAGTTATGGGCAATAAACTGAGGACTGTTCAAGGAAAATCTCTAGTTTTTAACTCACACACATAACCCATCACCTTTTCTCTCTCTCAAACACCAGCCTTCATTATCTTCATCGAACTACACCTCTCCTGTTCTTGTTTCTTTCTTCTTCTTCTTTTTTTTGCTTCATTCCTTCACATCACAACTAATATATATGCTGCATAAACTATTTTTCTCTACTTCCATCTCAAAAGAACCCATCACAACTAAATCCAAAATCCAAACTTTTATACCTACATTACAAAAACTGTACTGTTCACGTGAACATATCCCATTTTTTTGTATCTTTCTTCCATCTTCATTCCACGTTCTTCTTCTTCTTCTTTTTTTTCAATTTAATCCTTCTTAAAACAGAAGACCATACCACTCTATATTCTCTTTAACTCTAACCTCACAAAATTTCACCAGTAACTTTACCCAAACATTTATGCTTGTATATAGTGAAAACAGATCATGTTCCAACTTTACCAGATATGCTCTTGCGTGTTTCTTCATATAATTTTCTTTTTTTTATTCTCTCATCTGGATCTTCCCATTTTCATTACAACTTACTAACAAACTCATTTTAATTCCTTCAAACATTCACGTACATCATCAAGAAAAACAGAGCATGAACACCGTTAACATCCAACCATTATTTTCTATAATTATAATTATTTCTCTAATCTCCATTTAACTCAAAATATCACAATCTTGATACACTTTCTACTAATTCCCTAAATTCACAAATTCATCATACAAGTTATTCAACACCGAAATCACACTTCTTAAACTCAGCTATTTGCAGCAGTAAAAGTAAACCAAAAGCACAACTGATGTTTTAAAAAAATCTCCAGTATTGACAATAATGAGTGGAGCTTTGGTGGTTGAAAGAAATTATAAAGACTTCACATAATCAAGTAACAGTCTGGTTGGTAAGTTTGAATTCGATGAGAGATTAAAGCAAGATTTTGAAAGTAAAGGAAACCCAGAGGAAACAATTTGGGAAGCATTCAGTGAATAACGAAAAGCTTCTCTCCCTTCTCCAGAAACACCTTGGTAGCATATAACGTGTTTCCCTTGCATGTAAGCCACGTGGCTACATGCAAGGCTTCCAAATGTAACTGTTTTATTGGTCCATAGCCTAGTCCAAAAATACCTCAAAATTTTGAAATTTCTTTAAAATTTACCAAAAATTCCAAAAAAATAATGACACTCTCCACATAAATTTTTAGCTCAAAAAGCTCACAATTCAAAATTTAATTTCATTATTAATAATTAATTATACCTAAAAAAATGTCATGAATGCATGTACAATTATTTGTATATGTGAAAAATCAAATATCGTGTGCGAGTATGTCATATTATGCATAAGCTTGAATTATGCTTTCGAATTTCTCATTAATCTCTAATAAACACCGTTTTAATCTTAATTCAAGTAACAGGATGTTACAATTCTCTCCTCCTTATAAAAATTTCGTTCTTGAAATTCTTACCTGTATGGTCAAATAAGTAGGGATACTGTCGTCTCATATGATCCTCAGTTTCCCATGTGGCTTCCTCACTCGAATGATTCTTCCAAAGGACTTTCACCATTGGAATCACCCGGTGCCTCAATTGCTTATTCTGATAGCCAATTATCTTAACTGGTTCTTCTACATAGCTTATATTACTAGAGACTTCAATCTCTTGAGTCAGTATCACATGAGTTGGATCCGACTGATATCGCCTAAGCATGCTTACATGAAACACATTATGTATCTGAGCTATTTCCGAAGGTAAGGCTAACTTATAAGCCAACGGTCCAATTCTTTCAATTATCTCATATGGACCAATATACCTTGGACTTAACTTACCCTTCTTGCCAAATCTCAGTACACCTCGCCAGGGTGATACTCTCAGGAATACTCTGTCACCAACCTGATACTCCATATCTCTCCTGTGCTAATCCACATGGCTTTTTTGTCTATCCACATAGCTTTTTTTTTCTATCTTGTGCCATTTTAATTCTACTACGGATCAATTTTACCTTATTTAACAATGTCCTGAATCAACTCTGGCCCTCTAACAATTCTTATACTCTCTTCATCCCATTATAAAGGCGCACAACACTTCCTGCCATATAACGCCTCATATGGAGCCATACCGATACTACTGTGATACTGATTATTGTAAGAAAATTCAATCAAAGTTATATATTTATCCCATGCTCTCTGAAACTCCAAAACATAAGCTCTAATCATATCCTCGACAGTCTTGATCGTTCTCTTACTCTGACCATTTGCCTGAGGATGAAAGGTCGTACTGAAATTTAGCTTAGTACCCAAAGTTGTCTGTAAACTACCCCAAAATCTCGAGGTAAATCTAGGATCCCTATCCGAAACTATGGACACTGGAACCCTATGTAATCTCACAACCTCATTCACATATCGCTAAGCTAATTGATATAGTGAAAGGTTTTCTCTCATTGGAAAGAAATGAGCCGATTTGGTCAGTCTATCCACATTGGCCTAAATGGCATCATGTTGCCTTGGAGTCCTCGGCAAACTTGTAATGAAAACCATCGTGATTCGTTCCCATTTCCACTCCAGAATAGATAAAGAATGCAATTTCCCAGCTGGAGCCTGATGCTCAGCCTTAACCTGTTGGCAAGTTATACATTTAGAAACAAACTTTGCTACTTGTTTTTTCATTCCAGGCCACCAGGAATATTGTTTTAGTATGTTATACATCTTGGTAATACCAAGATGCATAGCATAAGCTGCTAAATGTGCTTCCTCTAAAATCTCTTTCCTCAAATTATCAACGTTAGGCACATATAGTCTTTGCTTTAACCTTAAAGTATCATCTCTCATTTCAAACTTAGAATCCGGATTCACTTTCAACTTCTCAATTAACCTCACTAAATCTAGATCTCTGCTCTGAGCTTCTTTGATTCATTCAACCAAAATAGGTCTCAACTTCAAGGTAGCTATCAATGTATCATTTTGCTCCAAATTTAATTCAACATTCAATGCCCTCAACAGAACTAGGCTCGATAACCTTGATACTTGTACTTGTCCCACACTGCTATTAGACTTTCGACTTAATGCATCGGCTATCACGTTAGCTTTTCTAGGATGATACTCAATGGTACAATCATAATATTTTAACAATCATAATACTCAATGGTACTATCACAAACTTATACAAATATCGATCCATAGGACTTAGTCAAACAGAGTCACGGAGCATAGCTCTATGTGTAAAATCAAAAATCACGAAGCAAAGCTCTACATGGAAGTGCTTCATACTGGCAACTCAAGTCACAATGTCTTTATCTGAGCATGCATTTTATGAAATGCAAAAAAATTTGAATATCTCATATATCACAATCTTATACAAATGCTCAGACAAGATTTCACAGTCATCGGACCTAAGTCCAGCATTCAACTTACGTTGAAAATCAAATGCCAAATTCATATCAAATCAAAACACTCCCAATACATGCCCAACTATTAAACTCCTCGGACCTCAGGTTTGGAATCTAGAAACAACTCACAAACAGTTCAATAATATTAAAAGTTTAACAAATCAAATTAAATTCAAATCAAATCAATCATAGGAAATCATCTAGGTTAACTCACAAGACGCTCTAATATGTTATTGCCTGGATGGTCTGGCAATGTCTGTCTAGCGTCCACTTGGATCCTCTAAAACATACGCAACACATTCACAAATATCACATTTTTACACAAATGAGCAAGTGTTCTTTTATGCACATCAATGTATAGAAAGTATGCACAATGCATGTTCAATGACAATTCTGGGTATCTTATTGTAATTCTCATCATCAAATCGATTAGATATCAAAGACCTCGTTAATGTCATTAGTACTTATAATTGGGACCTTTATAAAGCAATGTCAAATCCATTACATAACTTAATTGACCACTTGAGATTTTCTACCCACATTATTTTGGGTCAACTTTTCATAATTAATTTGAGAGGCTAAATGGCAAAATTAGGCAACACTCTCTTCTGGAAAGCTGTTCTAAAATGTCTTAAGCTTCTAATTAATCCAAAATAATACAATTTGATTCAGTATTCAATGATTTATGCCTAAAATACCACAGATTGTACACATTTGAACTTTTAGCTAGTACATGACAAAACCCTCTATTTAACAAACTCCTATCTTTCAGCTCAGATTTCCAAAAATTATAAACTTTATACCAATTTAAAGCTAAGAGAATAGGATACAATTTTGGTGAAGACAACTTAGCATAATTTGGTCTACTTCAATATAGTTTATACAATAACCACATGACATCATTTATGTCCCTGGTAATGCTACAGCCTAAACTAAAACTCAGTTTCATGTCAATTTTGAAAATTATAAAGACAGAATTAAAATTTGAATTCTTCACAAAAGTTGTAGAAATATTTCTATAGTTTAATCAAAATAAAAAATCAACTCATTTAGAAATCTAAAGCTAAAGTTATAATCAGAAAACCGAAACATGTACATGAAACATTTTAAATTCATAACATTCCAGCAGACTTCCACACCTTCATCCTATCAGTCAATTTCAAATTAATTTAGATAACTCTAATTTTTTATGGAGAGAAAGAAAAATGTCTTAGGAATCAATTGATCTAAGTTTCAAGTTATTTGGAGTTTAGATGAAAAAGTTCTATATATAAAACTTAGGGTTATTTAAAGAAAAACTATAGTTTTTAACTCAGACACATAACCCATCACCTTTTCTCTCTCTAGAACACCAGACTTCATTTTCTTCACCTAACTACACCTCTCCTCTTCTTGTTTCTTTCTTCTTCATTTTTTTTTTTTGCTTCATTCCCACACATCACAACTAATATATATGATGCATAAACTATTTTTTTTTCTACTTTGATCTTAAAAGAACCCATCACAACTAAATCCAAAATCCAAAATTTTATACCTACATTACAAAAACTGAACTGTTCACGTGAACATATCCCATTTTTCTGCGTCTTTCTTCCATCTTCATTCCATATTCTTATTTTTCCTTTTTTGTCTACTTAATCCTTCTTAAAACAGAAGACCATACCACTTTATATTCTCTTTAACTCTAATCTCACAAAATTTCCTCAGCAACTTTACCCAAACATTTATGCTTGTATATAGTGAAAACAGAGCATATTCCATCTTTAATAGATATGCTCTTGTGTGTCTCATCATATAATTTTCTTTTTTTTCTTCTCTCATCTTGATCTTCCCATTTTCATTACAACTTGCTAACAAACTCATTTTAATTCCTTCAAACATTTCCAAAAACATTCATGTACATCATCAAGAAAAACAGAGCTTGAACACCGTTAACATCCATCCCTTATTTTCTACAATTATAATTACTTCTCTAATCTCCATTTAACTCAAAATATCACAATCTTGATACACTTTCTACTCATTCCCTAAATTCACAAATTCATCATACAAGTTATTCAACACCGAAATCACACTTCTTAAACTCATACATGCATGTAGAAATTTACACCGAAAAATAGACTTATCAGAGCTACCTATTTGGCTCAGCTATTTGCAGCAGTAAAAGTAAACTAAATGCATAGTTTTTTTTTCCAAAAAAATCTCTTGTATTGATAATAATGAGCAAAGCTTCGGTGGTTGAAAGAAATTGTAAAGACTCCACAGAATCAAGTAACAGTCTAGTTGGTAAGTTTGAATTCGATGAGAGATTAAAACATGATTTTGAAAGCAAAGGAAACCCAGAGGAAACAATTTGGGAAGCATTCGGTGAACAACCAAAAGCTTCTCTCCCTTCTCCAAAGACACCCGTGGCAACATATAACGTGTGTCCATTACATGTAAGCCACGTGGCTACATGTAAGGCTTCCAAATGTTAATATTTTATTGGTCCACAGCCTAGTCTAAAAATACCCCAAATTTTCAAAATTGCTTTAAAATTTACCAAAAATTCCAAAATAATAATGGCACTCTCCACAAAAATTTTCAGCTCAAAAAGTTCATAATTCACAATTTAATTTCATTATTAATAATTAATTATACCCGAAAAAAGTTTTATGAATGCATGTACAATTATTTGTATATGTGAAAATCAAATATCATGTGCGAGCATATCACATTATGCATAAGCGGGAATTATGCTTTCGAATTTCTCATTAATCTCTAATAAACACCATTTTAATCTTAATTCAAGTAACAGAATGTTACAACCCACCTTCAAACTTAGATGGTTTATAAAATCTGATTAATAGAGGTTTTAACAATAAGTTATTTGACTATGAAACTTTTAAATGCTTTAAAAAGATTATAAGAAAGTAATTGCAGAACCTTAATAAAACACCACTATATAACAACAAGTTGACTCTTGACAAGGTGACGGAGCTCTTTACTCATAAACAAAATAAATTTTACATAGAGCCAATTGGCTAGAGAAACTGGTCCAGAAAAAACAAACATTCAGGATCTATGCTAAGGTCTATAAATATCATTATTCATTACATAAATAAAACTTAAGAATTTAACAAATAAAGAATGGTGATTTTAATACAAATTAATTACTTAAGTCTCTACTTATAAGAAGAAATATAAAAAAATTAAATCATTAAACACTAAAGATGGAAGAATTGTTGACAACCTAGATAATCTTTAAAAGGTAGTGGTGGAGTACTTTAGGAATTCTTTAGGAATTGCTTCTTATGCATGGTTTACTATTAAGTTCCTTTGCTCCTTCCTACTTGTACAATTACTAAAGAACATGTTGAATTGCTAACTAAGCCTTTCATCAATGAAGACATTAAGAAATCTCTTTTATATTCAATATTAAGAAAGAAATAGGCCTCGATGGCTTTAATGCTTTCTTTTTCTAAAAAGCTTGGAGCCCTTTTACACCTCATATGGTTAGTGTAGTCCAATAATTGTTTTTAATTGGTAAGATGTTAAAGGTATGGACAAAACTTATAAATTTTAGCTCCTAAAACCTATGATTTTTCTTTTATTAGATATTATGGGATAACAACTTCCTATAATACTTCTTATAAAATCACTGCCAAGTTATTGGCTACAAGATTGAATTTATTCCTTCCAAAATTTATTTTGCTAATTATAGTTAGGGTGATTTCATCAATGGGAGAACCATAGGTGATAACATCCTATTAGCTTAAGAATTTTTCAAAGAAAATAATAAGAAGAATGCTCTTTATAATTGCTCTATGAAAATTGATCATCGTAAAGAATTGGACTTAGTCAATTGGATGTTTATCATTTACTCTTTGTAACCATTTAGTTTTGTCTATTTTTTAACACAATGGATTGAAAAATATATCATTCCTCTTGTTTATAGTATCTTAATCAGTGAAGAAGCCACTCATCCTATTCAAGGAACTATCAGGCAAGGTGGCCCTATGTCTCCCTACTAGTTTACTATATGCATTGAAGTGTTAATAAGTTTAATCTATTATAACATTAATTTGGAAGATAAATTTAGGTTTCATGGTATATGTGGCAAGTTAGGAATCTTTAATCTTTCATTTATAGATGGTTTTTAACTTTTTTTAATGCTTATAATAATTTTGTTACATTTCTTATTAACTTTCAAAATATTTTTAGCAAAGTTTTAGCTTTATCAATTAAAAACGATAAGACTTACCTTATGGATTTAGCTAATGCTTTCATTTTTTATCTTGGTTAGCTATAATAATTGGTCTCAACTTGAATTCCTAACCCTTTTGTTATTTAGGAATTCTTATTGCTTCAAAGAGAGTTAACTATAGAGATTGTTAAAGAAGTTGGACCAATATGAGTCTATCCCTTACTGGAAGGCTCGTGTTGATCTTATTAGTTTTTAATAATTGCCATATCTTCTTATATTCTCATTTAGGCCTCCCTGAAAGTATTTCTAAGTATATTAAAAAGCTACTTGGGAACTTTTTCTGGATAGGAGATTCTTTTATAAAGCCTTATATTAAGGGTAGTTTGAAATAAATTTTCTTACCTAAATAAAGGAGGTTTATATATGATGAAAATCCAAAGGGATAATTAATTGATACCATCAAAGAAATTTGGAGGGTTCTTAATGATAAGGATTCTCTTTAGGTGAAATGGTTTCATAGTCATTATCTAGAAAATGATAGCTTTTGGAACTTTAAGCCTAGATATGACACTTCATAGACCTTACTTTAGAGATTTAGGTTAAGGAATAACCTGTGAAGATGACATTAAAGCTAAATTACAAGATGATGAAGAAAAATGGATTTACTATGACAATTTGGATGTTTGAGGTCCTCTTTGAAAGAGGATAAATATCAACAATTTAGATATATGTACCTTAAGAAAGCCAAGGTTAAAGCCTTGGTGAGAGGGAATGAATGGTCATTGAAACAAATAGATTCTTCGCTCATATTATTGTTATTCCTCTTTATAATCCTCGCTCCTTAAGGAATGACAAAATAAATTAGTGTAGAAACTCCTCTAATGCATTCAAAAACCAACTTTGTAGAGATCTCTTGAGAGTTTATACACGTAAAGTCACATGGCATTGACTGGTATGGTTTAAATACATACTTCCAAAAATGTCATTTACTTTATAGCTAACTTTGAAAAATAAGCTTAGCATAATTGATAAATTAAAGAGCTTTAGTATTTTTAATCCTATGTTTGGACTATAATTTTGGAATGGAAACTATCATTCGTCTTCTTTTCTCCTGCTCATTCTCTAATACCCTTTGGTATTTCACTCAGCTCCTTTGATATCAATTCTAACCACTATACTGATTAGGAACACATATATTATTAGGATGTTTCCCCTAATAACCTATTATAAAAATTTATATCTTATTCAAAACATTATAAATGAAAACTAAAAAATAGTTTAAAATAACAAAACTAGTTTAGATAAATAATCAAAATTTTATATCGTCAAAACTATAATTATGTACATACTAAAAGAAAGACGAAAAATCGCTATTTTTTAGTGGCTAAATAGCTAAAACCTATTTGTAAAAATTATTTTATATTTTAATTAATTTTTTTTGTTTGTTTATGGGTGAAGCAAATGGTTATTACCATCATTTTCTCAAAGCCCTACAATTTGATTCATCAAAAAATATATAGCACTTCTGACCATAAATACAAAACTTAAGGAATAAATTTAAGAAAATTTTTTATCTAACTCAAGCATTGTCACTAACATACTTCCAAGTTCTAATTCTAAGCTCAAAGTACTTAAATAACTTCAATTGTTTTTATTTTTCATATTAAAAATATTTTTATACACTTAATGGACCAAAAAGCCGATGACTTGTAACATTTTTCCTACTAAAAATGGACTTTTTTATGTATTCTGTTTTCTTTTTTGAGAATGGAAATAAATTGATTAAATCAAAAAGGGAATAAAAGTGTGATTACAAGGTGGTATAATAAATCATGATGATGCTATATTAATTAGAAGGTGTCTAGCTACACATCAAACTTTAGAGAACTAATTGATAAACTAAGAGGAAGTATTTTTGAAGCTTAGTGGAATTTCTCCTTGTAAATACAAAAGTGGACCCTGATTCTTGCCAAGATATCTTTAAAGAAATAATCATCATTTTTACCTTGATCTTGGAAGATTCTTCTTTTTTCTTTCGTTATAAACACTTGTCACAAGATAGGAGAGTGAAATACAATAGATCCATTTGCTCCCAACCTCTTTGAGATTGATTATGCTACTATATTATATGACATTGCTCTATTATATAAGCAAGTTAGGTAGATTGCACTATTTGAGCATTACTTCTAAGCATTTTTTATGTAATTGCATTAGAACATGATATGATCAAGAGTTCCTTAAACTGAGTTACAAACAGGGCATTTGTTTAGAATATTCATTAATTTAGTTAGCCTATCTTAAGGAGGTAGTTTTCGCTTTACTACTAACCATAATATGAGAGAGGCTCAATGAAGTGTATACTTTATCAAAACAACTTTGCTCCATTCAACCTCTAGGGAGATGAGCCAGAATATTGGTGACATTACTTGATGGATTGCCATTCAATAAGATCCTATTCTCTTTTTCAAGAATTAAATTAAAGCTTTTTAGAAAAGATAGCAAGCTAGAGTGGCAATGCCTTGGAGATAAAAGTATGGTCATCTAGCACCTGGTATGTAGATACATTTTGATGGAATATTACTTTTAAGGGAAGCAAATAATTTGTCTTTCCAAGACTCTAAATGATGATTAGTTGCTGATCTAAAAGAAAAAAATTTCCATTTACAGTTATATAAGATATTGAGTTTCTATTAGTTTCCTTTATCTTGAGAAGAACCGCATAAATATTTAGTCATTTTAACATAAGTTTTGACCCCAAATACTTAACCATTGATGTAGTAGATATAGACCTAATAAACCCATAGAGATTTTTTATCCTTAAAGAGCCTTTATACTCTTTTAACCATCATTATTATTTTTATGATATGAAATGGGATAAATCATAGCCGCCTGTGATATTTAGGAAGGCATAGCTCACTACACTTAATTCTAGCCTTAATGGGGCATTCTTTGCTTCCAAACCATAAGAATTTCGTAAGGAATTTACTTATGGATTCGATTAAATCAACTGAAAAACTGAAATGTGAGGCCTAGTATATATTGAGAGAGCTCAATATTGAGGTGATAAATTAAGCTCTTCCTATTATACATAATAATTTTGAACTCTATCTATTGACTCTGTAATGAATTTTTTCTAATAATGGCTTATAGTTTGAGTAAGTATGCTTTGAGTAGGATGTGGGACTTCCTAGATAAGTTATTGGCAAGGTTTTAGCTTGAATCCAAAGATAGAAGTAAACCAAGTTGCATTGAGAGATACATTTGTTAATAGGAACATGGAACTTTTTTCATAGTTCATAAATTTAGTTAACCTATCTTAAAGAGGTAGTTTTCCCTTTAATACTAACTATAACAAGAGAGAGTCTCAATAAAGTGTATACTTTATCTAAACAACTTTGCTCTATTAAACCTCTAGGGAGATAAGCTATGGTGATATTACTTAATGAATTGTCATTCAACAAGATCTTATCCTCTTCAGTTAAAGCTTTTGGAAAAGATAGCAAGCTAGAAGCTATAAATGCCTTGGAGAGAAAAGTACGATCATCTAGCTTCTAGGATATAGATACATTTTGATGGAATATTACTTTTAGGGGAAGTAGCTAATTTGTCTTTCTAGGACATTTAAATGGTGATTAGTTATCAATCTAAAAGAAAAAAATGTCATTTATAGTTCTATAAGATATTGAGTTTCTAATAGTGTCCCTCATCTTGAGTTATAGTCGCATAAATGTTTAGCCATTTAAACACAAACTTAGACCTCAAAACCCCAACCATTGATGTAGGAGACACCTAACGAACCGATAGAGATTGTTCAATCTTAAAGGCCTCTATACTCTTTTAACCATCATGACTATGATTATGATCTTATGTGGCATAAACTGTAGTCACCTTTGATACTTAGAAAGGCATAGCTTACTCCATTTAATTCTCGCCTTGATGGAGGCATTCTTTACGTCCAAACCATAAGAATATCTTCAGTAATTTACCTATGGATTTGATTACAAAAGCTGAAAGCTTGAAATGTGAGGCCTAGTATATATTAAAAGAGCTCAATACTAAGGTGATAAATTAAGCTCTTCTTGCTATGGGTAATAATTTTGAACTCTATTTATTGATTCTGTAATGAATTTTTTTCTAATAATAGCTTATAGTTTGAGTAAGTTTGCTTTGATTAGGATGTGGGAATTCCTAGATAAGTTATTGGTAGGGTGTTAGCTTGAATTTAGAGATGGAAGTAAACCAAGTTGCATTGTGAGATACATTTGTTAATAGGAGCATGACACTTTTCTCATAGTTCAGTTGAAGTATAAAAATTTTATTAAACAACTTCAATGCACGAGAGAAGTGATATAGTTAACTTCTACTATGGAAATAAAGTAGATGATCTGCAAAATTGAGGCTTAGAATTCCTAGCTTGCAACATTTCAAATGATGTTTGAACTATTTATTACTCTCAACTAACTTTTTGTACAGCTATTAATGTAGCACCTCCTTACCGCAGGGCACACACTGGGACGTCCGCAGGTCATTCCGGTACATATCCTCTAATAAGGGTGAGCTACGAAAAAGCACTACAAACACTCCATTTGGCATCATAATAAAACATTAATA